>JBAKGM010000412.1:6950044-6962096 GCA_037177215.1 Asparagus racemosus | reverse complement strand
ATAACTTTTTATACTATAACTTGATTGAGGTTGTATACTTGCAACTCCGGAGGTAACACTCGTTATTTTCCACAACAACCAGAGTTACACTTTTGCCCCTCTCAGCTAGGTATAAATATGGGTTCATCACCTACTGTCGGAGGAGGGCCTTTGGAGCCCCCTCGAGGCCACATATACGCCATTCCTCGCTAGCTCACTTAATCACTTGCACACTTAGAACTAGATTCAGTTCATTGATTCCCCACTCAAGCTCTATGCTGACTTGATTGTCAGATGAATACTGGAGAACCCAACTTTGGCCCTCTAACGTGATTATTTTGCAGCTATCTTACTCTAAGCAGGGGATCGGTTGCCAAAGAAGAGATGAGGGGACCCCTACATAGTCCATATCGATCCCAATCCTTGTCACTAATTTGGGATTGCCCGCTAATCTCGCTGCTGAGTCCCAGGACATCAATACTTACTTTTTCACAAAGAAAGTCTCTTAGACAGTTTGTCTAAAAGAGGTTGCCAATCTTGCTTGCTAAGGGAACCGTTTTTCATAGGAATGCCAAGTTAAATGAAAGGGGGGATGCCACAATTGAGGATGTTGGCAAAGAGGGCTCCTTTGGTAGATGATTTGCCAAAGTAGAAAAGGGAATGATTCTCCTTTGGTAGATGCAAGTGTACAAATGATGTATAGTCCTCAATATGTGTTAGGGTTTGAGGAACCCATAAGTAATTTTAAACATTTCAGAGTTCAATATGAAATTATTGAAGATTTCGGGGACTAACATCTAACAACCCTTACTTAATTTGGAACGCTACTAGAAAAATTTTCATGCATGAGTTCAAATGGAGGTATGATCAGGGGGACTGATGCTCGTCACTGCTGTCGCTTTTTCTCTCGATTTTGAGGAAATATTTCACGGCCACCAGCTGTTAATTAAAGTTCTCTAACCCATTTATTCCTTTTAATCTTATAATTACTATGTGAGCTTTTTTAATCTTGAAGTTTTGGAATAGCTTCCTTTTCGTAAATTGTATCTTGATTATATGGATTAACTTAGATTTATATGTGAGGACGTAGTCCGTACAATATCTCTTGTTTGAGTAATAACAAACTCTCGTTTAATACTAATATTTGTTTGAGATGATTTAGTACAAGTTAATACATGTATAAGAAGTGTACTAGATGAAACGACGTGAAAGTCAGCTCAAAAGCTGATTTCAGCCTTCTAAACATCGACGATACGCATTCACCATCGATGGTAGGAAGAACTCATTGATGGTCAACAACACTCATCGATGATTTTTTACGCTAGACACTTTCATATCATCGCTTGGATTCTCAACCATCAATGGGGCCTAGGCACCATCGATGGTCGAGAGTCACCATTGATGGTAAACACGATGATTGTAGAATTTTTAGATTTAATTTCAGCCATTCATCATTTCTGTTATCTCTAATCTCTACCAAGTTTAGGATATCTCTTTCCTAATATTTTGAGAACTATATATCATTGAGAGAGAGAGAGAGAGAGAGAGAGAGAGAGAGAGAGAGAGAGAGAGAGAGAGGAGTTCTAGGGTTTTGATTTGTCAGATATTTCATTGAAGGATTTGACCCTCGTAGCCTCAACAAAACTCACTCATTGCGCACATCTTTGGATCGTTTCAGCGAGGAGAGTTGCCCTTGGATTAATTCTCTACACCGTTCTTCATCAAGCTACGCTTATATTCATCAAAAGATGGTTTGTTTAGTAAAAGGGTTGTAAGATCTTGCTGATATTCTAAGCTTTAACTGTTTATATTAGTTTTGGTTTGAATTTATTTTTATGTCATACTCAAGCTAGTTTGAATTGAAGGTTGGGACTAGCTAGGGCTAGGTGTTACTCATTGTGGAGAGTTATATTAGACGACTGATTTTAGGTTGATTTTAGGATGCGGTCTTGTAAGCCTACTAAATAAGGTTTGTGATTCAGGAGAACTGTTTGCATAGTGAGGAAGCCCCTTCATGAGAAGGAAGAGTGGACATAGGATTGATATCTAAATTACTATAAAATCTTGTGTGTTCTTGTTGGTTGTTATTTGTATTGATTATCGTTAATCACTTTTATTTTATCTTTTTTGCTGCATATTCTGTGCTTTTGTCAAGCAATAGTAGCAACCGTATTCACCCCCACTCTAGGCTTGCATCACAGATCTAACATTATAGTATATATTTTGATTCAAATAGTTGCTGCTAAGTAGACAGAGCCTCTCAAGATTATAATATATGGGGATCCAGAATCTAGGAAGGGAATTCCTTCCTAGTATTCTACTGTTTCAAATGGCTAAGTAAGGAGGGCTATTAGAAGGGCGATTAGGAGAAGCGGTGCGCTCCCCAAGATGGTAGGTGAGATTTATTAATGGGAAAATCTCCATAAAAAAATAACCACCTCTTCCATTTCTTCCCTTCCTCCATGTGATCCTGAGCCGTCATGTATGTTCCATCAACCCCCCAAACCTTTCGTCTCCCTTTTCATGAAACCCTCAAATCTCAACCCCTCTCATTCGCCTTCTTTCACCTTCTTCGCTGACCTATTCAAGGCTTCTGCAGCACCAAACAAGAGTAAAAGTATTCTTTTTCTCCCTGTTGATATCTCTCCTCTTCCGAAGGCTGGTTGGACCACTGTTATCAGTAAAAAAAGGAAGCAGCAAGAGATAGAGTAGATCGTGCTAAGTGATCTTCCCCACCCAAGTCTCGAAAAAGGTGATTTTTTTTATAGAGATCCATCTCATATGGCGAGATCCTGCAAATTGGTTCATTCTACTGCTTCAAGTACAAAGAATTAGGTCACACTTATCGTGCATGTCCCTCCTCCTGCTCTACAATGGCCCCTTCTTAGTCAATCAACATCTCTATCACTCCCACACCTCCATCTGTGAAGGAGAAAATTGAAAAGTTCTCTTCTTTTGGGATTCTATCATTGGGAATAGGATCTCTGTCTGTAGAAGAACTCAAGAAAGTGCTGGAATATAGATTCAAAGTTAAGGAGTGGTCATTGCAATTCCTTCCTTCTGCCCGTAACCGTTTCATGGTAGAATTCCCTTCTCCTCTGTTACTTGATCAAGTAGTTCAGTTGGGGTACATAGATTCGGGTTCCTTTGGAGGTACTTTCTGCAAATGGACAAAAACAAAAGGTATGGAGGTCTTTCCTAAGCCAGAGCTCATTTGAATAAAGCTATCCAGTCTCCCTCTATATTTGTGGGACAACGATTTCCTTTTCTCATTGCTCAAAGATGTTGGCGAGCTTTTTGCATGCTCGAGGGATGTACTTTTCATGGAGGAAGCATCTGATTATAAAGTGCTTCTCAAGGTCAAATGCAGGCACAACATCCCTAAAGTTATCACTTTTCATTATGTTTCATCTGTCAATGAATGGGTCATGGAGGGCAAAGCTCAAATTGAAACCCAGGGCCAACCTATCTTAGAAGTGAAGCTCAAATCCAGTAAAGGAACTGAATTCCTAATGAGAGAAGGGGATTCCTCCACCCATTACAGTTGGAAGGATTTTGGGGCATTTTGGCAAGAAATAGATTCGAAGATCCAGAGACCTTTGTCCTCTGATGGCCCACCAGAGAAACAGTCAGAATCCGACCACGGTCACGCAGTGCCTGATGTCAAGGGAAAAAGGTTATTGTCATAAATTCAAATTTAGCAAGAAATGAGGAGACGGTTAATGAATCAACGGATCCTACAAAATTATAGGGATAGGGATAGTAAAAAAATTTCCCTATTATCAATTTTCTTGATTTGGTAGAGGTCAACTTTGAGGGTAAAACAACTTCTTTACCAAGGGCAGTGTGGGAAGCCTTTTACTCAGATTTATCACAGGCCAAGAGGAAGGCCTATCCAAGAGAGCTCCTTCTGTAGCCCACATGAGCTCCGACACCAATTCATCCTCCTTCAAGAATTTCACTGATGATATCTCTTGCTTAGCTCAGCAACTAGGGTTCGAGAGGCCAATCAGATAGCGACGAAGAAGAATAGTTCCCCTATCCATCAGCCACAAGTCATACTAGTGTTTCATGGTAGGAGCAAGAAAGGTTCTTCCTCCCCTCCACAGAAAGGGTCAGTTATCCTCTTCTTCTACACCCCCTTGGCCCATTAATTCCTTATCTGAAAATTTTATTTTAATATTACGAAAAATTATGGTATTAAGGAACCCTTAAATCAAGAGGCTCTCAGTAATATGAAATCCCTTGAGGTAGATAGAGTCAGTCAGGGCTGTTGACCCTATACTTGTGCTTTGGTCTTCTTGAGGTGTGTTGTTGTTTCTTTATCTATTCTTATAAAGATAGGTTCATGGAATGTAGAGAGTGAAGTAACCCAATTAAGAGATGTCTTACTAGAGACTGCATCCTCTTCTCAAATGTTGACATTGTAGGGTTTCAAAAAACCAAGCTTAACTCTACTAGAACTAGCTCCCTTAAAGCCTTAGGTGGCCAGAGAATCAAGTCTTGGCTAAATTATGACATAGTAGAGTCTAGAGGCGGTCTGCTACTAGGGTGGAATGCTAACTTATATGAGTATATTGACTCTTACATAGGGATTTTCTCTATTTCTGCTCTTCTTTGCCACAAAATCACCAAGTGGAAGTTTGTAGTTTCTTTTGCCTATGCCCCTTGTGAAAGAGAAGAGAGAGAAGTGCGTTGGTGAGAAATAACAAGAATCAACTCCATCTTCCCACTGCCTTAGGTCATTTTTAGAGATTTTAATGTGACTCTTAATCTAAAGGAAAGAAGTGGTAAAACTAAGTCCATAAGAAATATTAACTCCTTCAAAAGCCTAGTTGATTCTCTTTTCCTCATCGATATTCCTTTGAGTAGGCGACAATTCACTTGGTCCAACATGAGAGATGATCCAAGTCTTGCTAGGGTCGATATATTCCTCATTAACTCTACTTTGGAAACACACTTTCCTTCCCTTATCCAATATCCTTTCCCTTCCTCATGCTCTGATCACTCACTAATCATCTTGGACTTTGGTGGTCTAATTCCCCTTCCTCTTTTCATATTTGAGGGCTTTCTCAGAATTCCTTTAAAGACTTTGTTGCCCGATGTTAGGGATCCTTTTCTAAAAAGAAGAGCTAACTAGTAAAAAAAGCCTATTTTTGGATCCCTAGTCAAGTCTAAAAGGAAAGTTTTCTCCTCCATTGAGCCTTTTGATCTTATAGAAGAAAATAGATCTATCACGGGCTTAGAAGCTTTCTCCAGAAGGAAACACAAGTCTAAGCTTATGCTTATTGTCAAACAAGAGGAAATTCACTAGTGCTAAAGATCTAGGATCACTTGGCTGAAAGAGGGTGACAACAATACCTCTTTCTTTCACAAAACTGCCTCTTATACCAAAAGAAAGAATTTCATCCCTAACCTATTATCAATGATCAGCTTGTATCCTTTAAACAGGGCAAACAAAAGGGTTTCTATGTGTTGCGTCACAGAAATGACTAAGTGTTAATCCTGCTCTAGGAGTGGACACGTGTCCTAAGTTAACTATGCATCATATCAACTCGCCCCTACGCAGGACGAGTCAAGTAACATTGTGACTCGACCCTTCCCAAGAAGGGCCGAGTCAAAGGGTGACCTCACTCAAACCCCATAGTTAAGGCTGGCTCTATGCATCTTCATATTATAAAACCAAGTCGAGAAGCTCTCAATCCAAGATGGCCAAATCAAGAGGTGTCTTTTTACCGACCCACTCACAAAAAGATCAATACTGACTTGACCGTAGGAGGAATCCCCAGAGAACTCAACTCTGATCCTCTTACGTATTGTTTGTGTGCATGACTGAATCATCTGCTCAATAATCAACCATTAAAAGAAGATTAAGGAACATTAAAACCCTACATAATCCACACTAAATTTCCCTGTTTGATATCTGACATCAACACTATGATTTCTTCTATTCTCTCAAAAGTTGATGGGGCTTGCTTGGTTAAAGACTTCCTATAAGTCTTTTGAATGGACTATTTAAAATTTTTACTAAGATCCTAGCAAATAGACTTTCTTCCTTCTTACCTGATCTTATTGACTCCACTCAATCTGCCTTTCAAAGTGGCAAATCCACTTTAGACTCATGTATAATTGCTCATGAGCTCCTTCACTCATGTTCCAGTTTAAAAAAAAAAGAGATCTGCATGATCAAAATTGACTTCATGAATACCTTTGACTATGTTAGTTGGCCTTTCATCTTAGAACTTCTCAAAGCTAAGGGCTTTGGGTCTAAATGGTGCCACTGGATTGGTAATATCATTAACTCCTAAATCAGCCATTCTTGTTAATGGATCTCCTTCTAACTTCTTTAGCTCCTCAAGAGGTTTAAAACTGAGTAATCCTCTTTCACTCATGCTTTTTATTCTTACTACTGATGTCCTCAATAAGATGCTCATCTCAAGTATATCTGCTGGGCATTTATCAGAGCTACACTTAAAGGGTGAATTAAATAAAATTAGATCACTCCAATTTGGTGATGATACTATCATTTTGTGTAGAGAAAACTCCTCTGACATTGTTGATCTTAAAACCATTTTCTTTACACTTGAGGCCATATCAGGGTAAGGAATCAATTATGTCAAAACTAACCTCTTCTACTTTAGTAAATCTCCTCATAAGGGTGCTCTGCTTGCGGCATCCCTTCATTGCTCTCTTGAGAAAAATCCTTTTAAATATCTTGGCCTTCCTATGAAAAAGAGTTCTCTAACCAAACAAGAATGACAACCTCTGTTGGGTAAACTCTCTAAGAGACTATCTTTGTGCAAAAGCAAGCAACTATCTATTTAGGGGTTGTTTTAACTCTTATAAACTATGTCTTGTCCTCCTTTCCCTTATATTGCTTGTCCTTCTTTAAACTCCATACTCGGCTTATCAAAACAATAGATAGAATTAGGAGGAACTTCTTATAGGGTGAAAATGCAAATAATTCAAGGGGTAAATCTCTAGTTAGTTGGAAGTCAGCTTGTAAATCCAAAACAGAAGGAGGATTGGGTATTCTTAGCTTCTCTGTTTTTAACCAAGCTTTTCTGTCTAGATGTATGTGGAATGTGATTCAAAATGATTCCTTTGTAGGTAAGGTTCTCTCCTCCTTATACTCATCATGCTATCCAAACCCTAGTTGCACACCACTAAGCCCCTCTGTTTCTAAATTTTTGTAGGATATTTTCTCTAGCAGCCATGCTTTAAAGGGTCTAATTCAGTGGAATTTGGGTGATGGTTCTTGTATAAGATTTTAGGAGGATAAATGGTCAGGACATAACTCATTGGTGTCTCTTTACGCTTTGGCCAACAACCTATCTTTCTCTAGAAATGTTAGTGTTAGATCTCAGGGGATCTATCACAACAACCACTGAAAGTGGAAACCCTTGCTACGAAGACCTATATCAACTAAGGGTAGAGAGGAGGTTTCAAAACTCAAGTTTTTTCTTTGAAAATCTTTTTATTGTCCCCTATAATAATAGAGATGAGGCTTGGTGGCATTTTTATCATTTAGGCAACTTCACTGTTAAGAGTATGTACACTCTCCTCAATGACAGTGGTATACTCTTCAATGGATACAATCTCATATGGAAATCTGTCCTCTCTCCAAAAGTAAAAATCTTCTTTTGGCTTCAATACAAGAGAAAACTTCATACCAAAGCAAAACTTGAGTCCAAAGGGTGGAAAGTGTAGACGGTTAAATTATATTCTCCAGGTCAATGTTTAGCTTGGATCCAAGAAGTAAACGTCCATGAGCTAAATGCTTCAAATGTGCCCAAACTCAAGCCCATAACAAGCTGTAACGAAGCTCGAATAAAAGAACATGTAGACTTCGCCACACAACTTACCTCGACCAGACCCAACTGAGTCAAGAGTGGGTTGACTTCCAATTTAGACTTTGGGTTGAGTGGAAAGGTGTCATTGAGTCAGCCAAATCGTGAGTCTAATTTTATGCTAAATTTGAACTAATCGGCGAAGTTTGCTAACTTGGCTATATGCGAACTTCACCCAGAGATACCTAAATGGATCACATCACCCATGATTTAAAGGAAAGGGCCCACCCACGTTCAACGGATTTCGCTCAAACTCTTCCAACGAACTTTGCCCACAAAACTATTAGGCGAACTTCGCTAGTTGAACATTGTGAGGGCTATTTTTAAGGGATAACTGTTCCTCCACTGTCTCCAAAATTATTGGCCACTTAATCCATAATTAATGGCCACTAACTCTCTCTCTCTCTGTCAGCCTATATGAGGAGATGAAGTTGTTCATATGAGAAACACAAAGCGCACGTGTGAGCTTGTCGTTTGGTTTCATTCGACATTCCTTCATCCAGAGAAGACTGTGCTATCTTCCAAGAGATAAAAAATCATCAACAAGCAAGAGACTCATTGCCTTAGTCAAACAGTCAATGGAGTATAAAATCGACGCTCCATCGGCACCCGGAAAAAAACCTAGCCTTATAAATTTTTCTTGTTTCGTTTGTAATCTTTGAATTGTAATCTGTGATAATTGTTATTCAAAAGACCAGAAATAGGATGGCAACTCCACTAGTGATTTCTTTCTCCTCCGATAAGAAAATTGTGTCGCAGTTAGACACCAAGACCCTCGGATCTTTTGCTGAATTGTTGGTCATTGAATTTGACTGAGTGAAGTTTGAGAAATTCATTTCCTCTAACCAATTGTTGATGGCTACCGCTAGGAGCTGTCGCAAGATTCACCGCACTGCGAACTTAGGGTCAAATTTGACCCTTGCATGTGTCAAGGCGAACCTTGCCAAAGGCAGTTTGAGCTTTGCTAAAAGCCAAACGAGCTTCATCGAGAGTGAAGAAACAATGAACCTCACCACAAATGAGGGCCAAGACGTTCATATGTCTTCTGCTTTTGGGCATCGGGCCACAACCCCTTTGGAGTTCACTTCAAAGCATCTCGCGATGCTCGCTTTGTTTCTTCAACAGAAGCAATGAAGGGGGTTATCCCCTTACCAAAATACCCACAAGGGAATAATATCACTAATCATGATTCATCTGACCATGCTAAGCGAAGGTCAAAACAACATCGTCACAGGTGACATTCACACACTCAAGCCCTAAGTGGCGAAGTTGACGCAAATCAACTTGGAACTCCTACTAATCTAAGAGAGTTTCTATCTTTGAAGATGATCCCTAGATGAGACATCTTGAAAAATAATGGGAGTCATGCTTTGAAATCAGTGAACCACCCACCGAAGATAAAGTGATCCAAGTCAACATAGGTGATGAAGCCAATTCCAAACCTATCTTCATCAGCGAGAGTTTATCACTCACGGAGAAATAAGAACTCATGATTCTCCTTTGAGAGTACATTGACGTCTTCACCTGGAGTTACCAAGACATGTCTGGCCTGAATCCTAATGTGGCCATACATAACCTCAACATTGACCCCAACATTAAGACGGTCAAGTAACAACAAGAATGATTCCATCCCGAGTTGATGGAGCAGATCGAGAAAGAAATCTTCAAACTCATCAAATGGTGGTTCATTCGTGAAGAACATTATCTGGATTAGCTCGTGAACATCGTTGTGGTAGCGAAAAAGAATGATAAAATATGGATCTATGTTGACATCAAGGATCTTAATCTCGCTTGTCCAAAAGACGAGTTCCCTCTCCCTATCATGAATTTCATGGCTAACAATACGTGTGGGTTTGAGAGGATACCATTCATGGATGGTTTCTCCATATACAACCAGATTAAGATGCATCCAAGTAGGGCTGTCCAATTGGGCCCAAAGCTCGGGCCTGGGTCCGGGTGGCGACGCCCGGCCCAGGCCCGGCCAGGTTTTTTTGATTTTATATTATATATATTTTAAATATTTTTAATATATAATTATAGTATAAAATGATTTTTAAATATTTTTAATATATAATTATAGTATAAAATGGTCATTAATATATACTTATATATAATATACTTCCATATACATTTCTAATGTATAACTATATATAATTATAGTATGATATGATCATTAATGTATACTTTACATATAATATAACTATATACTAATAGAATATAATTTTCTACTACTTAGTAAACACTTAGTATGATTAATTTTTTATCAAAATTTTACATATTTTATTTTTAATTACTCTTGAAATTTCTTTTTTTATAGAAAAACTTAAATTTTAAAAAAATTAAAAATTTTAAAAAAATCTGGGCTGGCCCAGTCAGGCTCGGCCCGGCCAAGTCAAAACGGTCACATTTGTGGCCGTTTTGACCAAAATACCCCCCAAAAGGGTCAAATTTTGAGGGTATTTTGGTCATTTGGCTAGGGGGCTAGTTCTATAAATAGAGGAGGGTTTTCATGTATCTTTCTCATCCAAAACTCATCTACTTATCTCTAATACTTTCTAATACTATATAACACTCTCTAATTCTCGCTTTTACTCTCTAATCCTACAATCAAATGGCTTCCTCCTCCGATTATGAAGCGCTCCTACTACAGGAGCTACAGCTAATCCTCCTACCGTTGTTGATCTCGAGTCCGCTGGTGACGATACCACACCTAGAGCTCCTAAAAGGCTGAGATCTGATGTGTGAAACTTCTTCGAGAATATAGACATCACTAGGGATGAACACTGTAGGCTTCTCTCCCAGAAGGCTAAGTGTTCGTTGTGCGGCCAAATTTTCCAAGCTTATCATAAGAGCGGCACTAACCAGCTCAAGTGCTATTTAGATAAACACAACAAAGGTCAGACAACGCCTCAAGGTAATATCCGCCAATCTATGCTCTCCCAATCCTCATCCTCCGGTAGTCTCGGTAGTTGGAACTATGACGCAATTAAAGCTAGGAAATGCATCATCAGGTTTATCGTTCTTAAAAACCTTCCTTTTAAAATAGTAGAAGATGATGAATTTGAGGATATGATTATAGATGGTTTTTATCCCGCATTTAAAAAAATTTCTCGTCAATCTTGTTTACGTGATATTTTGAAATATTATCACGAGGAACAAGCAAAAATAGTTTCTTATTTTCAATGTTTAAACTGTAAATTTTCTTTAACTTCTGATATTTGGACATCTAGAGAACAAACTGGTTATTTATGTATCACAGCACACTGGATTGATGATAGTTAGCAAATGTTTAAAAGAATTATTTCTTTATTGTATTTGAAGATTCACACACTAGTATTAATATTACAAATTTAATAATAGAAGAACTTTCAAAATTAGAAATTTTTGAAAATATATTTTCTCCTTCACTAGATAATGCAATTAATAATAATGTAGGTGTAGATCATATCAGATCATCTTTGTTATTGCCATGTAATGGTGAGATTTTCATATTAGATGTATGTGTCATATTTTAAATCTAATTGTTTAAAGTGCATTTAATGAAATTTCACCCATGATAAAAAAAGGTTAGGGATATAACTTTTGCTATTAATGCTTCTGATAATAGACTTAGAAGATGAAAACAACTGTGTAAAAGAAAAAAATTTTAAACCCAGATTAATTCTAAAAGATATTGACCATAGGTGGAATTCTATCTATGCAATGTTAAATGTAGCAATAGAATATAAAGAAATTATAAATGATTTTATTATTATCTATACTTCTAGTTCTAGCTCTGGTAGTATGTATGGAATAACTGAGGATGGATGGGCAGTTATATATAATGTAAAATAAATGTTACAAGTTTTTTGTGATGCTACTATGCTATTATCTGGTTGTTATTATCCAACTATTATTGTCACGCCCCGCTTCCCAGAATACACGGAAACGGGTTGCGAACAAGCCCGCGACGTATTAGATCGGGGAGTGTAAAATAAAATCTCTTCTCCTCAACCTAATACGCCCAGCATCAAGCATGAATAATCATAATAAAATCACAGGTCTCACCATCACAATCACAGCCAGCAAGAATAAATAAACATCCGAAACAGGGAGTACATATCATCAGAATAAAGAGATAACATTACCGGACTATAAAAGTCCCCGTGTCTGAAATAATACAAGCATTTAAATGAACTGGAGAATCCTAATAATGTCATTTCTCTGAAAAGATAATACTGAAA
>JBAKGM010000412.1:6933391-6949944 GCA_037177215.1 Asparagus racemosus | reverse complement strand
CAAACTAACGGGATGTAAACATGGGTATCAATGTGAGTGTGACTAAAACTTGGAAGTATCAAGTCTTAAAAAGACTTTGGGATATCAAAGTGAAATAAAGGTATACAAATACAAGAAAAATATTTTATGGCATCAAAGTGATAAAAACAGGCAAACCAACTGTTAGACTCTTATATATGTAGTACTGATTATGGCCACGAGAGCACGTGCGGAGCACGTGCCTCCTCTATAGGGTTGTTGTACATCAAAATTCCTATTTAGACCCCTCAATTCTTAGAAGTTATTTCAAGTAAATCACTCTAATTGTTAAGCTTATTCAAGTAAATCACTCTAATTGTTAAGCTTATTCTTGATTTAAATGACTAATGAGTGTATTTTCATTAGTTCTACGTGTTTGCAAGTTTCTGCGCTCCTTTCATGGATGGTGGAGCCCATGAGGTGAAGACGGTGATGCGAGCAGGTCTAATAGCTTAGCAAGCGCTAAGGAGGTTATGCAAGTTTATGGGCCCCGCCAATTACAATGGATAAGCAGGCTGCTCCGACAAACACAGGGCTCTTCATACGGGCACGTGTCACGTGGCACCCACCATGAAGAAGCCCGCGCATCATGTGGGTCCCACCCAAGCAGGATGACACAAACAAAAGTAAACAGAATATGATATTATACTTTTTAGAACTAATAATTGTATTAAATATTAACATTTTATTGATATGTTTTAATCTATGTCTTTTTACTTAAATTATTTTTAATAATAGCTGGGAAATTATTATGAAATTCCCTTTAGGTTTGTCTATTTATTATGAAATCCAAAGCATTATCTTTTGATTACAAAACACCCAATCATTAAAAAATCTGTTAAAAGCAGCATGTGAACAATATGTGATTGGCATTTAACCTAAAATACCCTTCTATAATATCACTTCTCTATTTCCTCAAACTACTACAAAAAAAAACCCCTCTATTCTCTTCAGCATCAAATCTAAAGCAATATCAATTGTTTCTGAAGAGAATCAGTTGAACGTGAAGGTAATCTCTTAGAACCTTCTAATTCAGTCTCTACTTGATGTACATTCAGTTCTCATTTGTGTTTCGTCTTGTGGAAAATTTGAATGTGTAGGTTAGGAGAGCTAGGTTGAGAGAAGAAACTAGGTTTAAAGTGTAGGAAGAGAAGAAGAAGAAGATATTTGTGTAAAAACAAAATGAGAGTTGGAGAAGCTTGCTTTGGAGGAAGATGAAGAAGGTATTTGTGGAATATTTAAAAAACTAAATGAATGTTAACTGTTTTATAATGTGAGGTGTTTGGTAATCAAAAAGATAACAATAGGAGGTTTCATTTTGTAGATTATACTAATTATATTAAATGAACGTGTTAAAATTCAAATTTTATGGGTTGTGTTAAATTAAGATGATGAACTATGCGCAACTTACGCTATACTAGTTACTTTAAAATCATGTTAGCTCGGAGACGAAATGAGCTGCAACTCTCAAGTATAAGCTAAAGATCATCAAATTTTAGCTTACATCTTGGGTTGGGGTTGGTACACAAATTTTCTAGACCAAATATAGTTTTGCATTAATTTAGGCCCAAAGAATTTTCAGGTTGGCAATTCCCACTTGGCACCATTAAGACTTGAAAGATGCACCTGGGCCTGGGAACGAAAATTCATAGCCCAAACTATAATTATCTGACGCTGTCTTGGGCCTTTAGCTTGCTCGCTAAGGAGAAATATCTCCAGATAATCTATCTTGCTAGAGCTCCTCATCTGGTCAATATTCAAATTATAGAGAAAGTCTACAATATATTTTAGAGTAAATCTCAGAAACCGCCCTTAATTTTGGATGATTATCAGAAACCCGTCTTAACTTCCAAAATATAAGAAAACCCCTCCTTGAGTGCTGCGATTATCACAAAATTCCCCTTTAACTTTCAAATTTTATCAGAGAACCCCCTTTACCTGTGAGATTTTATCATAAGTACTTTTTTTGGTGTGGAGGGGGGGTGCGTTTTATGATATTTAGTCTATATTTTAACCCAAAATGCAGATCATAAGCACACCAGTGTATGATGGAGCAGCACGAGTTTACACTCCTCTCAGTTAAAGAGAAACTAAGTCAAAATAGAGACGGATTGAGATCCTCTCCCATCGGTACCAATCGGAGAGGGTCCAATTCTCTCAATTTTTACTTGTCTACACCAATTCTAACGGATAAAATCACACCACGTAAGATTTCTGCCGTCACAAATAGTGATTCTAATTACAGAGATTTTCAAGTTTTACTTCCATCATAAAACACATACATGCCGGCAATATATAACTCATTCCAGATAAAACTAACATACTATTCCATTGACTGAAGGTTTCAATCCACACACAACCAGGACACTAGCTTAGTAGGAAGTTTTTGAGTTTCTAAGAATTAAACATCACTAGAATCATGAACACGAGAAACGGCGAGCTTCGCGGCCACCAGAACTCTGTCGAGCAATGCGGTCACGATCTTCCGCTTGATCTCCCCTCGTCTCGGTGGAAGGCTCCTCTCTAAACTCTTGGAAAATTTATTAGTACCATTAGTAGAGCCAAAACCAAACTTCTCACCTCTGTTTGCCTCCATGATCTGCTTAACTATTATAGGCAAATTAAGACGAGAGTGAGGAGAAGGGAATGCGAAAGTTTGAGAATTTTATAGTGAGGCGAAAGGATAGTGAAGTATCTGAGAATTTTATAGTGAGGCGAAAGGGTAGTGGAATATCTTACGTCCGCGATCATGTTCTCATCTTGACGGTCGGATTCACACATGCATCGTTTGGATGGTTGAGATTGAGGGGTAAATTGGGGAGAGAACGAAAGTGATGGGCCCACACTGTGGTGAGAAATAGGGAGTGCCACGTAGGCCCCGGCGGGGGGTGGCTTGGTGTTGAAGAAGGTCAAAAGGTGGCGGTGTTGTTGACAGAGACTGTTGCTCGACAAAACTCTTTTGGGATCATGATGGAGTCTTGGTCTTCTTCGCAACAAAAGGATAGGGAGGTCTTGACTCAAGCTTGTTGATAAGTTAACTAGGCACGTGTTGATTAACATTTTTTTTATTTTTATTTTTATTTTCTCCCTATCCTCATTCCTGACAAGACATATATATGAGAAATAATTGCAAGATGTTTTAAGAAATAATGTCAAACCCCCCCCCCCCCCCCCATAAATTAAAAGGAAGCCCAATTTTACTTGACTCTAGAATTTAGATGGAATCCATGATGCATCAATGTCAAAGACCGAAGGAAAACCAAGCAAATGCTTGACCAAGGTTTTGCTTCAATGGCGTCTTTGACAAGTGACAATCCATCCAAAATTGGGTCAGGGTCAGTTTTGCATATAAGTAAGGAATATCAGATGCTTTTTTAATCAATCAGACATCGACGATTTCCAGGAGTAAACTGATATATCACTCATTCAAAATTTTGTATAATTATGCAGTAAATTTGTAGTAATACAAGAACCACAGGAAACAAAAACTGGACAACACTACATACCGATATGCTATCAAAAAGAGTGAAGACATGGGCACAATATGCTTGCCTCTACCTCCTCGCATCTAGTTCCTTAGGCCGCCATGATGTCTTCATAACACATAGTATCCCTTCATTTTGTTTTGAGAAAGACATTCTGATCTCCCAATTCAAAGATTTTGCGATGCTCTCTACCTCGTTGATCACCTCCATGTTGTCCCTGACGATTAACTTTCCTTCTGGTCTTAGCATGCGGTCTACTTCTGCCATTAATGGTAAAATCTTGCATCTGGTAAGGAGAAAAGGTTAATTAGACAAAGAGAAATGTAAGTTATATAAGACTTGTGCAGCGTCTAGGGATGAATGTTTTTTCAGAAAACTGTAAATATATAGGTGCGCCGAAACTGACATGGCATATAGCTAGTATTATTGTTAACAAAGGCCACAGTCAACTGAAACCATGACTGTATAGCCAAAACAGCGGTATTACCACTGAATTGGGCTTCAATGTCAAAATAGTGATGTAATATGGACGGTACATGAACTTTACGTCCCTTCTATGACCCTAAACTCTGAAACTCCGAGATTGTGGCCAGGTTTATTTTTATATGCATCCTTTTTAATGGCTGCAACCTGAATTATTTTATGTAGTGTATGTTTATTCTGAAACTTGTGTTCTGTGGGATTAATTTGAATCTGGGTTACTTTGGTACCATATTAAAGCAACAAAGCTCCTTACACAGTTACGCTACACCACAACTTCAAATTTGCAGTGAGGCGTGCTATAATTTATACTCTAACACAGGATTCATGAAGTATGGATCTTTAATGTTACAGGGAATTATGATGGTCAAAATTGGTATTGGTATAAATAAGGTGAAAAAGAAGCAGCAGACATGAGTTTTATATTGTCTGTACTGTAGAAGGGATGAGGAATGAAGAATGCTAATTTATATCACTGGATGAATCGGACAAGGTTGTCAAAAAAAAGATATAGCCTGGGGATTCAATGCGAACAGTACAGATTTTGGATTGACTGAAATAAATCACCATCATTCACCTGAATCAATATCGCATGTATGAAGGGAGATCTCAAATTAAGAACCACCTGAGACCTGATACATAATGTTTTTAATAAACCATGACTAACAAGGAATGAGATGTTCAGGTGAGATTAGTCAGATTCACAAGTTAACTTTTTTTTTTCCGGGTACATCGTCATCAGATGCTACATTCAGGATTTGATCATCGGACCTTTGGTTGCTCATGCTTCTATTACCACCGCCAAAAGGTTCCAACACCACTTATAGTTTCTACCTGTTTTCTGTTTCTTAAGGCTAGATGTGCAAGTACATAGTGGTATCTTTCTCAGAAACTAGTTCATTTCCTGTTATACCTTTTGACTTCTATCTACTTCTTAAAATGCTCATATATAGCCACTTGGGAGAAAGTTCTGCCTGGAATGGGTAAATTTTTAAAATGTTCACTCTAAACCTGGGCATCACAATTACATAATAATAATAATAATAATAATAATAATAATAAAGGCAGTACCTGACCCTGAACCCCTAATATCGTCCAGTTTCGTAAACTACGGAAACTCATTTAACATATGCAGAGAAAAGAGAGTAGATTCGAAAAATCGACTGGTATCATTCTGAACCAATTCAAGTTCCAAATATGTGAAAACTGTGCATAAACCTGACCTCTTTCTTATTATGGAAAACAGATGATCTGCATGGAGAAGATCATATGATCTTGGGTAGGTGCTGAAAGATTCGCACCAATCATGATACATTCCAAACAGCCCGCGCTCATAAATAATAGGAAGGGTGTCTGGGGAGTCGATTGGGACTATGTTCATGACCCACAACTTCATATCTCTCAGAGCTGCAGCAAACCTGTTCAGAAAAATGACAAAATATAATGAAAAGTTGATAGAGACTGCAGCTCTTCTTCTCATCAACTAGGATTCAAATGTTATATAAGCAAAGGATGCTAACCATAAATATGATCACATTTTTACAGAACTATAACACAATTTGCAAATAGTAACATAGACGCAGTAGCATACAGTCATTAAAATATATAATACTGTGCATGAAAAACTAAAGATGTAATATATTGTCAAAAGAAGCACAGATAAATATTGACTAAGACCAATTGTATTTGTTGGTGCTGCACCAGATAGGATTCGGCTTGTAGACAACAAATCCACTTGTTGATCCATCAAACAATTCTATGACTTGCTTGGCTGAGGGATTCTAACCAGAGGGCAAATCAAGGATCCATATCAAAGCTAAAACATATGACTTAGCATATCCAAATCTGGGTTCCATATTAAGGAAATCAAACACTTCATGAAGTGCAAACTTAAAAACAATTTTGAAAATAACGATAATGCATAACGTAACTCTCTACCTCCTGTTAAGGGTTAAAGAAAAAAACATGCAGAAAACGCAACACATAACATAGGTTATTTTGTTACTTAATTGTTTATATATTTTATAGATACAAACTATTCATAATGACTTTAATAATTAGAATCATCAAAATTTTCAAACATAACATCACAGTTACGAACAAAATATCTTCTTACTGTTTAAATTAGAAATATATAAAAGATGTTAATAATAATTTTAAGAATTAGGAACAAAATATCATAATGCAAAAAAGTATTTTAATAAAAATTCTTTAATTTAATACAAGTTATATACATTGACTAGGAAGTATCACAATCGAATACTCAAGTATTCATTCATAATTACGTTCGTTTTATTAGTCATATTCCTAATTTTACAATCACAGAATGATGTCACCAAAACAAGACATGAGGGCTTAACAAAGAATTCAAAAGAAATTACTTAACTACTTCAAGTTTTTAAGAAAGAACATACTCTCAAGTCTATAGAGCTCATATTGAAATAATGTAAATTATATTGAAATAACACATGTTATATTGAAATAACATAAGTTATATTGAAATAATGCGTATTATATTGTAATAACATAGGGTTTTGATGTGTCCAGGTTATTCCATAATGTTACGTAACATTTAAGAACTGTTAGGTTACATAATGCAATGTAACGAGTTGCGTAACTGGTTTTTTTCAACAATGCTTAAAAATCAAAGGAAATAACAAGATTTTCTGGCTTGCATGTTTTTTTCCTTTTCTTTTCTTGTGTTTCCCCACAAATATTAGACATGTCCAACAATGTAGTAACTTGTATGGTTATAGAAGACCCAAGTCGAAACAGAGACTGAAAATGTTCTGAGACTTTGGTCACCGGTTGCCTGTAAAACCTAAGGAATCTTGGGTCAATATGTGCCAATATCATAGACCATACCTTGCCAACATCGGCTAGTACCTGCTTCCCTTTTTTGGAGCAAAAACCACCTCAACCTCATGCAAAAAACCATAAGAGGCTATTCTTCTAACAAGAGAAATTGCGAAAAGACAAAGTATCATGCATCTTGTTCTGAAAGGAAACAGTTTATTTAGCTACAAGTCTAACAAGTCAACTGAACCATACGTGGATTTGAATTCTTAAAACAACACCTATACCCTACAAGGAAATAGATTCACTTCTAAGATCTATTCTCTACAAAATGATCTGTCAGATGTAAATCTTCACAACATGGATGAAGTTACCAAATAATTGATGCCTATTTCCATCCTCTACCGACCAGGTGAGATGTAGGTCATCTTTAGTCAATAATTAAAGATGATCCCCCCCCCCCCCCGGCGGCACCCACACCCACACACATCACACTTAATATTCTGACAGAATGACTAGTAAAACCGATGAGACGTGTGTGCGTGTGTGTGTGTGCGTGCGTGCGTGTGTGTGTGTGTGTGTGTGTGTGTGTTTATGTTTCATGCAGTACTAAACTAACTATAGCCAGTGAAATCAGTTAAATTAAGATTCATAAAGATATCAACAATAATAAGTGAAATGTTTTCCTTTTCTTCTTTTCTTTGTTATTCTTCTTCCTTTCTGTACAGACCCACAGCATGGAAAATGTATAGAGAAGTATCATATAATGAATATTTTCTAATTATGTAACTTATACTTTAAGCATGTTGTTACTTAGAAGAAGTCCTTAATTGTGTTTTTCAACATAGGGGAAAGTTGTGATGCATTATAGAAACTGTATAGATTGCAAAAATAACAACATGCAGTTAGCTTACCCTCCATAAACAGCTCTCATGTCCATAACATTTCTCACTTTAGACCAGTCAATTCCCATGCCATTCAGGTATGACTTGCTAACAACAGTATTCCAGTGCTCTTGGTCTGCTTTGAAGTCCTCAGGAGCAGCTTTACCATAGACACCGATCTGAGAGCTATTCAGCCAGTATGGTGCTGTCTCCAACCTCAGCGGCCACTTTTCTGGCCACTTAGACCCACGAACAGAAGCATCTACGGGTATTTTGTGCATACAAGTCTGCAAAGGAACGTTCCTGTACACATGCAACATGCCAACTCTAAAGTTAAAATTCTATAATAGAATATTCACAAACCGCCAAGAAGAAGCACACGGTCAATTGTCTATTAAATAAGCATACCAGGCTGCATTAGGATCATCTGATTCTTGACAGAATGGGGGGCTGCTCGCTTTCCTATGTTCATAGCAAGAATTGTTTGAAGGCTTTCTAAAGATTGCTAAACCTACACGGTCTACATTATCCTTCGTCTTCGCTACCATGTCCCAGCACATGGACTTCATCAGAGCTGTCATGGCTGGCATGAAGAGCCACATAACTCATAAGCTAATAATGTGGTATAAACAAATTTAATGGTCATGTTTGCAATAGATACATTAAGATCTTGTAACTTAGAAAAATTTTATCACAAAGTATAAACACAATGTTTTCAAAGGTTCTCAGAGGCAGCAGTAAACTTTAAAGTGCCTATCCATATGATTAAATGTAGATAGAAACATGTTAATTATGAATTGCTGTGTAAGGTTTAGGGTGCCAGAGAGTATGACTTGTTATCAAATTTTGAAACAATATCTTTAATGCATCCAACTATTCCGTTATTGTTGTCATGTTGCTTTTGGTATATACTTCATGTTTCTTCATAACAGCAATTCTGATATTTCCACTTTATCAAAGTCCCTAACTATTACACCAAAACTCTGGAGCTATGGTGAGGGTTGAGGGTTATATTTTTATATTCTAACAAGCTTGATTAATGTGACATGAAAAAAAGAAAAACATTTCCAGCTCATACTGAATCTAAGATATGCAAGATCAGAAACTTTTCTTCAGGATCATGCAATTGAGACCTAGTTTTCTTAATCAAGGTGGAATTTCAGGTACATAGACTGTCATACAATGAAATCTATAAACCTAGTCAGTATATGGATAGCCTAGTAATATTGCTTAAGATGCCTATCTTGTCACTTAATGCTATCTCCTTTCTCTAGTGATTCTATGCACTTGAACAAAAGCAGTAGCAACACTCTTACCTTTCCAGATTTCAACATCTTCTGCAAGCTTTTGGTAAACTGGAGTAGCAGACCATACGAAGTATCCACCAGGTCTCAGCAGCCGGTTCAACTCCAACAAAAGCGTACCACCTGCCAGTTGCTACCTGAATAATCTTGATGATATTTGGAATCAAAGAACGAACATTCTAATGTAAAGTATACCTTCAATGTGCCATGGAACTCTACAGCGGGCACAATGAACAACATCAAACACCCTGCCAGGGAAAGGGAGCCTTTTGGTGCCCATGACAGCAGATATAGCTGGGATTCCTCGTTCAAGAGCAAACTGCACCTGGGCTTCATGCTCATCTTTTGGGGCTAATGACATGGTGAGCACATCTCTCTCAAAGATGTAACCTCCAAAGCTAGCCACTCCACAGCCAACATCCAACACAACACGACTTCTTTTCCCCCATGCTATATCAGGCAAAGCCTGGAGAGAAAAGGGGAAATACCCATGTTTTATATGTGATCAAGGACCATCCTACAGATCTTTTTTTTGAAAGGACTAGTAACTAGGAGCGTAAATATGGGTGATCAGAAATTGTTCGAGAAGCAATAGCTATTAAAGAAAATGACGTCCATGCAGAATAGACATTTGAAAACCAGTAAATATAAAACTACATTCACAAGTGATTCCCCCCTGATTCTGGGATGATTTTCTATACAAAAAGAAAAAAGATAGAATAAGACGGTTATTATCAGCAAACAAGCCAACTATGAAAACATGCTTATAGACTCCGACACGATCTAATACTTCCTAGAAACAATCTAATCTTGCAGTTTTCGAGAATGCTCGAGAGAATAAAAAGATATTGCATGCAAAGAATATTTGCATATAACTACAGGTCAAACGATACACTAGGTACCATATACTACTGATGAAACATGACATGCATCAAAGGCCACATACACACACCAACAGATTAACAAGATATTCAATCATTTAAAAAATAATGTTCGACCACAGGCAATACATGTTTTCAAGAAACGCGTGGTACACTGATGAAACATGATATGCAACGTACTAGAACTACAGGTTAAATCATGTTTGTGTATAACTACAGGTGCAATGATACACAAACATACTATATACTACTGATGAAATATGACACGCATCAAAGGCCACATACACACACCAACAGATTAACAAGATATTCAGTCATTTAAAAAATAATGTCAACCACAGGCAATACATTTCTTTAAGGAACACAATGGTACGCTGGAATGGGAAAATTAACTGACTTCATGATGAGGATATATTAATGTGTGTGTGTGCGCGCGCGCGTGTGTTTGTTTGCTGGCTGCTTGATGAGGATATACTATCGTGTGTGCATGTGTGCGCACGCGCGCATGTGCATGTGCATGTGCTTGCGTGCGTGCGTGCGTGTGTGTGTGTGTGTGTGTCTGTCTGTGTGTGATTGGGAACTGGTAAAGAAATCCATGAAGCATGGCACTAGATCAACAGGAATGACAGAAGAAGCACATCAGTTGCGTATAAAAGCATCTAGGAAGGTTGAAAAGTAAGAAAGTTACCTCTTGAATGACATCAATATAGTGCAACGCGCCATGTTTGAACTGAGTTCCACCACCTGGAAAAGTGAGGTATTCTCCAGAGACTTTAACCCAATTTTGGTGCCCCTTTACAACAGCCAACTTTGTATGAGGGACATTGTGGTACCATATCTGCAGCGAATATGTAATTAGAAGAAAATTTTCTTTCAGAAAAAGGAAATGCAGGTTTACATTTATAAGTTAGTTATAAATAAGATACCTTATCCCTGCTGTTAGGCCACTCAATTGACTTTTTGTATCCATCTGGAAGAGGAACAAGACAAGTTGGAGCTTCCTCAGGGCAATGCCTCTCTCTGTGTTCGTAGTGCTTAGTGCTCAGAAGCTTCTTGATAGCTGCCTCATTGTCAAGGCAGGGTATATAGTCTGGTCCAGCAGTGACATTACAGAGTTTCCAGCTGTAACTAACGCCTTCCTTGTTTGATGAAGAAGTTGCTTGCTTTTCCTTCTCATTCTTTGACTCAGAAGCTTGAGTAGACCAAGCCCCAGTTTGAGTATTGGTCTCATTAAGAAGCTCGGCTTGAGCTCCAGAAGGAAGCAATTCCTTTGCACCCTGCTCCTTTGTCTCGCCCTCAGTTTTTCCCTCATCAGGTTTTTGGGCAGTATCCCTGTTTTGGTTTTGCTCCATCTTCTCATCTATCTGCTCTTCACCCTTTTTATCTTTCACAATAACAACATTGGACTTACTCCCTTGGTTTGAATTTTGAGTGTCTGATAGTTGCTGCTCATTGCTTGCAGTTTTATCTGATTTCTTTTCAGTGCTCTTATTTTGGTCATTACTTTGTGTTTGATCTGTTTGTTCAGTGTTCTTTTCCTTCACATTGTTTTCTGTTCTATCATAATTTTGTTCTGCAGTTTTTTCCCGTTCACTGCTTACTGTGCCCTTTTCCTGTCCACTATTTTCTGTTTGATCAGAATTGTTACTGCTGCTGCTTTCAGTTTCAACTGAGTTCTTCTCCATGCTTTTCTCTGGACGAACTTCTTTACCCCCAATATTCTTATCTTTACCTTCTGACTTTGAATCTCCACCCTCCTTAACGAGCGCACCATTATCTGGCTTCCCATTTGCATCACTATAGGTTCCAGTTTTTGATGTATCAATTGACTCGTCTTTTGTGTCTTTATTCCCTTTGGAAGAAGTTTCATCCTGGGTTGTCCCTGCCACATTTCCTGTTGTTTCTCCCTGCTCGCCCTTATTCTGAGAAGATTCGGATCGGGATTCACTGGCTCCGCCGTTTGAATTTGTATTAGTATCCCCTTCACTTGCTTCTATAGGTACTTCACCATTGTTATCGTCGAACGGTTTACCATCAGTCTCAGATACTTGTTGTTTCACCTCAGAATTGTTATCTGATGAAGACATGTCAACGGGAGCTACTGTCGACGAAGTCATCATCCATACCCCAACCAAGCAAAGCGCAACAAGCACTACAATGGTCGTGGTTGAGCAATAAGGTGAGGACCTCCGTGGGTCTAACCGTTGATTTCTTCCAAACGGCATATTGTAGCATGTAATTAACCCCTGAACCTGGTGCAGGACTGAAAGGCATTAACCAAAAAACAAAAAACACAAAATATTGTTAGGATATGTTTCAGATTTTTCATCCAGGGAGTATTCTGGTCAAAAATTCTAAACATTGATGAACTGTTAACAAATGAATAATATGAGCAGACGAACCACATGAAATATGCATAAAGGTATTCACATCAATGAATGGAAAGTATAAGTTAATCAAAATAAGTTAATCAAAATTTTCTTTAAACCAAGATATCCCTCTTTCCCGCTACCTGATATGGGACTAAAGTACATTTATAAATATATTAAAAAAAAAGAACGACAACCATATTTAACCTTTGATTGGATGTGAGATGCTTATCCTCAACATTATATTCCATTTCATGATTTAAAATAGCGTTGGAAAGCATATTAGACTACATCCATCCAAATTCATGGGTTTACCGTTCGTATTCCAATCAACCAAAATATTCTCTGAGCTAACGAAAGATGCCCAATTTCGGAGTCATTTCAGCGACAACTTGTGGTATTTCAGCTGATGAATTTTGTCCTTTCAATTTGCCACCAAGATTCCCATTTCTTCAAAGTGACTGTTCCCGTAAGAAAACATGCTAATTAAGCACCAGATCTCAAGAGTTCCTAGTCCAATTTCTCATTGATGAGAAACTTAGACCTACTTGCATCGCTCTAACTAATATTTTTCTTTTCCATGCGATTTAATAGACAACAAGACTTCATATTCAAGCAAAAAAAAAAAAGGTACGTTTCATATAAACCCCCCAACTTTTAGCCTGTTGTGAGACAAACCCCTAACTTTTCGCCCGTTCTGAGATAATCCCCTAACTTTTTGAAATGTTACTTAGCCCGCTAAAATTTGACAGATCCCCCTCCCCAAATCTAACTCCATTTGGTTTCACCACCCATGTTAAAAACACGTGCGAGAACTGACGAAAGTAACCCTAATTGGAAAAACACTTGACGTCATTTTTTAATAATAGTTGTTTGAATATACACCCCTAAACTTTTTAATTTTGCACATAAACCCACCCTCCACTAGCCCTAGTCCTTTAACCCTCTTTCCCTCGCTCTAGCCCTAGCCGACTCTATTGTCGACGACCCTATGGCCGGCATCTCTCATCGCTCCCCCTCCCCCTCTTCTAATTAGGGTTTTATAGAGTTGCAAATGAGGGGTTTAAGTGGCATTTTCAAAAGTTAGGTGGATGTCCTAAACAGGGCAAATTTTAGCGGATTACGTGAGTTCTACCCGGAAAAAGAAGTAAACAGTGTACAGGACTAGGAACATAAGAGACTTAAATTTATACTACTTATAAAAGAAGATTGCTATGTCAAAACTTTTGAATAATTATTTTGCCCTCTTAATTTTGACAATTCACAATTATACTTCTTATCTATAATTAATCATTCACTATTCATAACTTCTTATTAACTATGCCCTCTAAATGAAGTATTTAACAATTAGTATTTACACTATTATTAATGGTTAAAATCATGTAAAATAATTTAATAAGTACTTATTTTTATATTATTTTATAATTAATAAATATTTACAATAAATTAAGACTTATTTTATAGTTGTTTTTATTATATTTTACTATAAGTAGTTAGTATTACTCTTTAAATTAAGAAAAAAAATGATTATTTAATAATTACACTACTGAATAATTATTTAACAACAGTATAATAGACTAATTTAGATCATCATTAAATAATTATGTAATAATACTATAAGTATAAGTAATAGTATTAGCTATTAATTCTTATAGACTAATTACATAATCATTAAATAAACTATTTAATAATAGTATAATTATCAAATAATAGTGTTAACTATTAAATCTTTAAGAATAGCAAAATAAAATAATATACTTATAATTATTAAATGTATAATTATCTACTAATTATCTATATATTATTTTAAAAAATAGTGATTAGATTATAGCAAGTTATAGTAGTTATTCATACAATTATTTATAAAATACAATTTGATTGTACAATCACATTTATAAAAAGAAAATTTTATTTGTTATTGAAGAATTTTATTTTTATTTTCACAATTTTTCAGTCAATGAAAAAAAAAATTCAAAACTTAAACAAGTAAGCTGCACTTTACTAGTTAAAGAAAAAACAAACATCCAAAAGATAAAGTACAAGCTATATAAACAACAATAACTCAGATTCTCAAAAAACATTCAATAATGCAATCAATCGCTTTCTATACATCAAAAAACCTCGAACATTTCCAGATCCACATCAAACTTTATAACAATCTTAGTTCTTCATCAATACCTCCATTTTCCCCAAAATCAACCAGATAAACCCTCGAAAGTAGTAAAAAACAACAAATCTGAAGCAAAAACATCAATGCGACTCACAATTTCACACAAACTCTCCACAGAAACGAGAATTCCAACAAATAACCAAGAATACAAGATCTAGAAAAGCCCGCACCTTTTCACGAAGCTCGAAATCGCGCGCTTTTGGATCCGAGAGCTAATCGAAGGACGCGAAAGAAATGGAGTTGAATTATTTAAAAAAAAAATTATTGGTATTTTCTTTATTTTTTTGATGAGACGAATTAAAAAGGGAGGGGAGAATGAATTCTCAGTGAGTGAGAAGTGGAGGGCCATACAATGGGCCGATTTATATGGGTCCGTATGATTTAGTCGTGCCTCTGGAACAGTTTTATTTAAAGGAAGTCGACTAATCAGACGAGTGATCTTTTGATCTCTCGTTGAATTTGATGAGCGGAGCAGGTTAGGTTATGATTGAATGTTGGGGCACTGTAGTGACAAGGTATGTTATGAATAGGACGATTCACCGATTAACAATGACATTACAGCTGGGCTACCTAATTAATTAGACAAAATGATGGGGCCCACAGGACTAATCAGCGGTGGTTCGAACGCAAATTTTACATGCCTTAAATTATTAACCAGGATATTTCCAGTGTGGGTGGAGTGGGCCCCACCTTAACCCGATCTAATACTTGCCCACCCTGACAAGTTTGAATCCTTTAACTTTATCGTCCGAGAATAAATATTTGGAGATAAACTTGCAAATAAGTGGACAAATTTTCAGAACAAACTTTTCTTGAGATTTATTGTCAAAAATCGGCCTATTTGATATTTATTTAGCATTTTCAACCTAGTTTCAGTCACCTGGCTGAAACTGGGTCTAAAATACGAAATAAATTGCTAAAATTTCACGGGATTTAGAATCCCGTGAAGTTTAGTCCTTAATTAAATTCCACGGGATTCTCAAATCCTGTGTAGTTTAGAATTAGACTAAACTCCACGAGATTGTGCATCCCGGGGAGTTCAATATATAATTTTAAGTTCAAATCTATCATGATTGCGATAGTTGGCTAAGTGGTTAGCTTAAAGAAAGTTAGACTTCAATCATTCAAGTGATCTTGAGTTCGTATCTCATACCAACATATTTTTTCTTTGAACAGTAAAAAATTACTAGGCTAGGATTCTAGACTAATGTTATAACCACTAAACCCACACATAATGTTGTGTAGTTTGTTTATTATAAACTTCACGGGATTCAGAAGCTCATGAAGTTTGGTAGCAGACCACCACCACTAAGCTTTTTTGTTTAGTGCTGATTAATGAAGAACAAAACTTTATAGGATTCTAAATCCCATGAAGTTTTCACAACTTATTTAGCATTTTCGACCCAATTTCAGCCAGCTGGCTGAAATTAGGTCGAAAATGCTAAATAAAAAATAAATAAGTTGGATTTTTAAAATAAAGTACCAAAAGTGTTGGTTTTGCAAATTTATCCAAATAAGGTAGATAAATTTACAAATACAATTGACTTTGGGGTATAAAAGTAAAAAAATTCTTATTTTATTTATAAATAAATAAATAGACTTTTCGAAGGTTTTTCAAAAAATAAAAAAAATCAATCAGAAAATATCTATGTACATTTGTACTCCTAAATTCATTTAAGCAAAAGAAAAATTATAACAACCGTGATTTTTCGATACGTATTTTTTTCCATATTAAAATACTAAATAATATGGTACATATTTGGATATTGTGTTTAATTATATGTTTAATGTGTTAATATTTAGTTAATAATATCATTAGATTAATTGTTACAATTACCATGATATTTAATCTGTATTTTTTAAATACGTAATTAGTAGTATTTACACCATGTGCAATTACACGTGTATATCTGTATTTTTAAATACGTAATTAATAGTATTTACACCACGTGCATTACACGTGTAATTAACCCAAACCCTAACCCTAACTCTATATATAACTGTATATTAATTTTCTCTTTTTCAAACCTCAACAACTTCACCAACCTAACTTTTTTTTCAAACCTCAACAACCAAACCCCTTTTTTTCCTCGTTTCCGCCGCCCACAAAGAAATTTTTTTCTTTCTCTCTTCCCTCTCTCTCTCTCTCCCCCCTCTCTCTCTCTC
>JBAKGM010000412.1:6908023-6921617 GCA_037177215.1 Asparagus racemosus | reverse complement strand
TCATGAAAGGGGGTTCCAACGCCCCCCCCCCCCCCACCCAGCCCCCCAAAAAAGAAAAAAAACCACCAAACACGCCCACCGGAAAAAATGCTTGAGCGCGTGCACACACACAATGACTTGACCTAAGGGTGATTCATTTCTCAAATTTGCAAGTCCAGTTTATGCTTTTATATCAAGATCTGGAGATTAAAGCTAGGGCAAACCAAGCACCCTTACGTACAGCATAAAATAATTCTTTTTGCATGGAAAATCCATACATCAATAGCTATCCAAAAACTTGTGACCTAAATATTAAAATGATAAAAGTAATTAAACACTGGGCACTATTTTATGGAGATCTATAACTAATCTGCAGTGTGCATTATCATTGACTTAAGAAAGAAGTTTAGTATTGAGCAACTGAACAGTCCATCATTTATATCACATCACATGAATAAATATAGTGCTACATGAAATAATTCTTTTTGGAAAGGATAATACATGAGTACCTTGGGCTTGTCCACCACAGTAAGCATCACGATAACAGGACAATGATACTCGATTACCATCATCCAGAAATCCTCAAAGGTCTCTGGGAGTGGGCCTTGGGTAGCAATAAACCGAGAAACATTTCCACTGGAAGCAGTCTACAACAAAACCATTTGTAAAGTGTTGCCAAATGAATTATAGTTATTCATCACACCATATATAGTTCTTCATCACACCATGCACTTCAAAAATAGCACAACTACAGCAAATTGTTTATATTGACAAAACTAAAAGACTTACTGTAATAAAGCTTGCATTAATATATTCATTTGGCATATTCTTGTTTCCCTTACATGAATTGAGAACAACCCTCGTATTGTCAACTGAAAGAAGAGGGAAAACGGGGATTAACTTGATTATAGGTCAAATGATATTTTTAAGAACTCCATATGTACTCTAAATAATGACAATTGCTTTCTCAGTTGTTCGATTGTTTATCAATCAAGAAATAAAATGTGATGAAACATACATGGAAGGACATCGACATAGCGATTTTTACCCAGGTTGACACCTTGAAGAGCCGCTCTGCATCTCCGTATCATCTCATCTTTTGTCAATCTCATATCCTGGTGATAGATTGTGTTAATACAATAATATGAGTAATCTGTAAGGTTATATGGGGGAGAAAGAGTAAAGGTGTTGATGGATAAGACATACAGGAAGCCAAACACCTTATTCACAAGGAATAATTGTAAGCTTTCGACAATTCATCAATGAAGGCCTTTAAATGAAGTAAAGCAGCAAACAAGTTGCTTGATTTTGTGTCTGAATTTAGATAGCATTTGTTCTAAGGGTTGTTGAGAAGAGTATGCCAGGAAAGCAGTATAGGCCATTGAGCCACTGTTCGAGAAGTTGCAACGAATTTGCATAGAAGTTATTGAACAAGCTGGTTTTCTAAAGCCGCCCTAGTCACAAGTGCCCTATATTTTACTTTTCTCGGTATTGAAAGCATTTGGAATGTAGGACTGCACTTGCTGCGGATTTCACGCTTTATATCTGTGTTTGTTAAAGAATAACGTGTGTAACCTACACTGAAAGATTCATGCACTATCACCACCACCTCTATCTTCTCCAAACCTATGTCTCCTAGACCTTAAAACACAGAAATTGTGTATGATAAAGTTAGCTGTTCTTTTGATCATCAACTTGAAAGTCTGAAATTCCTAGAACTGGCCACTTGGTTGGATGTATCTACATGACACCTATGTACATCAAGAGACAAAACACTTCAAATATGGTATTTTATACTATAGACCATGTGATTGTATTACAAAATGCAAAAGTAGGAAATGTTTAGTATTTTCAAATACCCATATATAGAGAGTCAACACCTTTAGAATTATGACTTTGCAAGAACATGCATGTCGATGTCCTAGGATCAGAACATGCGTCTACCCTAAACTCAACACACGCTAAAAACATATATACTGCTAACGTTGTTTTTCATGTTCCCAAATCCTTGGGTTCCCTTCCATTTGGTATCACATGACCTAGTTCACAACTTGCTCCACATTGTTGGCACTGACAAGTCATTTACTCACAATAAAGGACATCAAGTCAGCACAAATGTTTATCAGAACATTTGAGAAACACTTACAATTTTTTAGTCAAATGACAGTACACAAGTATGGCTTAGGCTAAGTATATGATCACTCAGAATTATATTGGAACTATAATAAAGATTACTATTTTCCATTCACTTATCAGTTTGTGCACCCAATTGAAAATGAACAAATATAAATAAGATCAACAAACAAAATAAAGAAGAAAACATTACCCAATGAGCTGAGACCACGCAATACAACTCCCTCACTTCAACTAGGACTGCTAATTTAGCCGTGTGAGCTTAGCTCTTGGTTGTTGTTGTTCGTGTTCGTTCAATTATCCAACAAGCTTAAGTTTTCACAGAGTGTCACCTTATCAGAGCCCATTTTCAATTATAGAGAACTAATAGCTTTTGTGAATATTATAGCTTTCATGTATCGAGCAATGAAAATCTCAGGACATGGGATAGCATTAAACAATAAACTTCGGTATATGCAAGTTCAGTCTTAAACAAGGGGTCTCCTGTAACCAACCCTACACATGCTCAAGCTATATTATTATTCTTGCATCACAATAAGAAATTCCTTTTAGCCTTAATTGTAGTAATTTGTTGTTTTATTGATGCAGTGTCCGTATTGCTAATTTCACTGTCAAACATACTAAATAATTCATGATTGAAATGCTAGACTTGTAACATTTTTGTTAGTATTGGAAGGGGCAATATTCTATTAGATTTATGTGCAAAGTGAAACATTAGACTACAAATCAATTGGAAAATCAACTAAATCAATTTGAATTTGGGAGTCAAGTGTGATCCAAACTAGGTGAAGTTTAAGCTAAACTCATATTCGAAGAAAGTTGAGCCTATACGATCGGTTAAAAAATTGAGCTCAACCATTTCGAACCTTCTTATGCCCAAGCTTGTTTATTTATTTTAGCAAGCTCGAAATTTCTTCAAAGTTGACTCATTTAGCCTGCTAAACAAGGTTGGACAGTTCACTTAGCCAAGCTTGAGCCGAGCTTCAAGCTCCCTCGTTTTCGAGCTCCCACTAAAGATCGTAACTTCAAATGTCAATCACCAGTTAAAAATCTTCTCATGTGTAATAATAGAGGACACGCTTTGACAAAAAGAGTTTTTCCTGCTCATTACACAGCGGCTATGTGTCTGATGCATGAAGGTCTACAGTGCACAAGTCATCCTCTATATAGGTGCCCCCTTGCCTCCTTTATGGATAGCTCTTTCCTTCGTTGTGAAGGCTTTCTTAGTGTACTACCTCTCTCCTTTGATGCTAGTCTACTAGCCTATTGCCACAGACATGGGGGAAAGGAGACAAGAGAGAAAACAGGGAGGAGAGAGCGTTCATGCAGCACCTCTCAAATGTAAAGGGGGCAAACTCCAATTTTAGTTACTTATACCTCTCACTTAAGTCCAGCTTTATCCTAAGTTTGGAAAACTTCTGTAAAATGTTTCAATCAACAATAGCAATTGCAAAATTCTCTTAAATTATCAGAGGGAACGGATATTTTGCTTATTAACAACATTCTGTCCATGCTCCATTTTTGTTGCATGTCCTAGTCTTTTGCTTTTTGTAAAGGATTTCGTGTTAAACTTTATAAAGGTAGGGAGCGAGTTTTGGTATCATGGATTTGCAAGACACAAAGTCTTCCCCTATTTGAATTAGTGATACTGTCCTCTATTCGAGGGCTAAAAATGCTCATCTTACCTATTATTTCCACAATACTAAACCGCTGTTCTCCGCGCCCAAGTTAATGGTGTTGATTTCACCATTTTGGAGGATGATATCCATGCTGGTTTTAGCTTTGTGAGCCAAGTAGAATCCATAGCCTAGGTATACTAATCAAATTTTCTCGGACCTACAGATAAATCAACGTACACTCTATTGTAAAAACACATCCTAAATTCTTTGATTTAGCATAAGAAAGAACCAAGCTTCAAGCCTTCAATAGCTTCACAGTTGGAAATCAATGGGGAAAATGTTATCAAACAAGCTCAACATCATATCACTCACAATTACACGCCGACTGGCTTTTGCGCTGAATGGATGTATGCTACTAAGTTGCGTTAGCCGGATCTAATCTTCTTGGTGTTTATTTACCAATTTCTGAACAGTGACAGAATATTCGTCATGTGGGGAGTTCAATACCCGGACAACTCATCAGGCACATGCCCCCAGCTACCCATCAACCCCCTCGAAAGAGGTGCAGATATATAAATTATGCCTCTGTTTTAATTGTCAGTGTAGAGCCACACTTACTAACGGCTTGTCCATGCTCCAATTAAATATCCTACTAATTTATATCGTTAAGGATTTATAGAAGTAACCAAGTTTTTGCTTGTGCAAATGTGTAAAAGCTGAAAATCAAACCTCTATTTCACTAACTTGTAGGACCTTAAGATTGTGTGCACTGTAAGAGTAAATGATGGTCCTCTATATTCTTGGATGAAGAAAATGTCCAGCTTATCTATTATTCGTGACACCCACTATTCCTGCAGTCCATGTTAGTACTGCTATCTCACCATTTACAGAAGTATGATTTGTGTTGCTTTAGCCATCTAGCCCAGGTAGGATCTATGGAAAGCATATACTATAAATTTCTTGATCGACATGCAGATAAGTTACAATCTATAATAAAGCCTACGCTCTTCCATTTATCATGGGCTATAAGCAAGTCTCCATAGATTCCCAATTGAAAAGGGCCAATGGGGAAAGCCAGTACTCATCAATCTAAGCATCATAGTAACCCCCAATCGAGTCCAACTCTTCTCTCACATTAAATTGGATGAGTGCTTCTGTCCACTGTAGCCGGATGTCGCTTTATAAGCATTTCACTTTACCGATTGCCGAACACTAGCAGAATATTGCCATGAAAGCTTCAGAAACTCTCAACACGTATCTCTTCCATCAATGATAAACTCTAAACTTTGCACGACGTAATGACGATAGTGCTAGAATGGCAAATCAAGTATGCTCTAAGCAATTTAGCCGGCAAAACAGCCAAACATTTGTCCCCGCACTTCCAATCTTTCATCCATAAATTTAGCATAAAAGCTACTAATCAAATTGACCCCCCAAAAAAATCAAATTTTGGCATAAACGTCATGTCCCCTCATGGATTTAGCACAAAAGTTGTTCATGAAAATTCCTAAAAGACGGAATTTTGGCGTTAAGTTCTAATCTTTCACATTGAAATTTTACCAATTTCAAGCCCTAGAAATCACTATAAAAGCCAAAAGAGAATGAACCTGAAGGCGATCGAACTCCTGCACGATCGTCGCCCGCGAGCGGAGCTTCTGCTTGAAGACCGCCAGGGCTTCGGAGCACGACTTGATCTGGGCGCTGGAGAGCCGAGGAGGCGGCGGCGGGTCAACGGAGCAAAGATCGAAGAGATTGAAAGTGGAAGACGAAGGCAGCGATGACGACGAGGATGCGGCCGCCATCGACGCTGGCCTCCGTCTCGATGCGGAGTTCCCCGTCGCTGATTCGAGAGAGCGAGAGAGCGAGAGAGAGGAAACTGAAGTAGCTGAAGAAAACAGGAGAGAGAGAGAGAGGGGGCTTTTCGTATTTGGAGGATTTAGCCTTATGAAGGACGCCAATGTAGCGGTGGCTTTGGCTGTACGCTCAAGATGCCTATGATGCCTTTGAATAGATAATGAGATATCATTGAATTATATATGAACATAATGTCAAAGTGCACAGAGCACTGAAAAAAGGGGAGTACCCAAGATTAGAGTGGGATAATGACAGTACCAGAATACCAGAATATTAGCTCGGAAAATAAGGAGACTAGTGGTGTGTTTGGGAGATGACTAACGGAAGCGAAGGGAAAATTTCCTTCCCTTTCTCTTCTTTACCCCTCAATATGGTGGGTAAGATCTTTAGTCAAAATTCCCTTATCTTCCTCTTCTCTACCCTCGTTAAAAAACTCACAAACCAAGTTAAACCCCAAATTTCCCCTACCTTCTTATTCTTTACCCTTCATCCAAACATGCTGTAGGACTTGATCAGCATTCGTGAGTCCAAATTTTGTCCAATAACAGGGATCCAGATTGTCCCAAGCCCCACGTCAGACTAGTCCTAAGAACAAGCGACCTTCTACATCCTTGATTGTAGAGGAATAGTTTATTTTAGTTCGACACTAACAATATCTCTTCATGTTGTGTACTCTAAGGATGTTATTGTTTAACCGAAATTAATTTCTCAAAGAATGAAATTATAAAAAAAATTCCTCAAACATTTAATGGAATTCAAAACATATTATTTTCATAAGGAGAATTGAAACCTTTCGTTAATTAATTTTATAAGGCTATTAAATCACCGCTTCCATGATTTGCATCGGTTAGATATATAGTATCTCTGTTAATAAGTGTCGCTCGGGCGAACACGTTTCAGCTCAGACCGAGTTAGCCGGCTGAACCGTTCCAACTTTAATAGTTCGGTACGGTTTGAATTCAAATTCGAGTCGGTTCGGGTTGAAAAACACGTACCGACCGTAATTATAATTGTGAGCCGCGTTTGGTTGCGGGGTTTTAAATCATAACCATGTTGTCATATCTAAACCATTTAATTATCCATCAATCACTTTTAGTTGACACGTGCCAGTAGATCGAGGAGACCCATCGGCTTCCTCCGTCTCTTGTATGATGATATCTCTTCTCGGTTCAGATTCGACTTCGGACTCATCTCATCTTCTCCAACCCCACGTGCCAGAGCTACCCTTCAACAGCCTTCTCGACCGGGCTCGCCGCGGCCGTAGTAGTTAAGGAGCTCTGCATAGCAATCCTTTATCATCATTCATCAATCGTCACCATGCAATATGAAACTATGAATCTCTTTGAACTCAGACGGCTTGTTTGGCTTATAAATAACTGTTTCAAGGCTTTGATTGAATGAAAAAAATTAGGAGAGGATTTCAGTGATAACAAATGTCTCTTCATGTTTTCTTGGAGAAAATATATGGAGTCATACTAAAGGAAGTTATAAAGAGAATGTCATCCGGAAAAAAAAAAAATTATAGAAATTAACTGCATTGCCTTCGTTCAATAAAATGTTAAAAATCATTCTCATAGAAGCATTACTCGAAGAATTCAATTACAATTTCAAAATATCATTCTTTACCCGAATCATGTCATAAAAATCAATCTTTGTTATAGGACCCATCACTTTTGACGTGGTTTGAATTTGAGACATGTTTATTATTTATATATTTTAAGTCTTGGAGGAGGGTGGGCGTGGGTAGGGCCGGTTCAAGCGGGTGACCCGTCCCGCTGAGTTCAAGACTGGGCCGGGCCTGACCCGGGCCCAGCCGGGTCAGAGTGGGTCGGGACTATTTCTCTCATCCCGGGTCTGGAACTGGACCCAGCCCGGTCCACAACCAGCTTAGGTGCGAGTCGGATTTGACCCAGCCCACGGCCCGTGGGTTTTTTGTCCAACCTTTTTTCCTGTTTTTATCTTTTTAATTATATTAAACTTGTATTTACAATTATAAAATTATTTCTAATTTATTTTTTTAATAATTTAAACTTGTTTTAAACTATTTTTAAACTTGTATTAAATTTTTTAATCCTTCCAAGTAGACAACAGTGAGCTTAAAGATAGTTGTTTTGTTTCTCAATGGGCCAAAGGGTCCACGAGCCAAAGACCTATGATCTTTTGGCTTTGTTGGCAGCCAGCTGCGGACTCAAAAGGCTAAAGAAACAGCTAGCCTAACCAAAAAACATATCATGGGCCGAGGCGGGTCGAGCCGAGCTAGGTCGAGCCGGGCCAGGTCAGGTGTGGGCCGAGCCAATTTATCTGATCCCAGGTCTGGGGCTGGACCTTGCCCAACCCGTGACCCGGGTATATTATATCACGGGTTGGGTCGGGCCTGACCCACTGTCGGCCGGGCCGTGACCCATGGCAGGTTGGGTCAGGTCAGCCCGCGGGTCGACCCGGCCCACGCCCAACCATAGTCTTGGACTATGTAACTACATTATGCATATTAATTGATTTTAGTTGTTTGCCATTAAAAGTGTTGGGAGAAATATCAATAAATAAAAGTAATATCAATAGATAAAAGTTTATTAGCTAGGCATATTGAGTAGTATCAGCGGGTGGAAGGTATTTTATAACAAAGCTCAGCTTGTTTTTTCTCTCCATTAAGCCCCCATCTATAATTTTAATCAAGCTGTAGGGAGCAAAACAACGTTACAAACAAAACTAGAAGTTGTCGTAGTTGTCACATAGTGTGACTGTGTGAATGGAACCAAGGACGAGTCCAAACCCGACAATATCGACCCGACTCGACCGCACCGAACAGCTGCAGTTAAGTGCGGTTTCAAAACTCAAGTTGATCGGTTCCGATTTGGTCAATTTCGTTTAAAACCGAACCGAGCCCCAGAAAGCTCACCCCGAGTCAGCACACTGACTCAATTTTCTGTCACGCATTCAGCTGCCGATTACATTATTCCACCTTTAATTTTAGTAAACATATTACACCGATGCAAATGCAAAGAACAAATCCAAAGTTGCAGCTGGGGCGACTGAAATAATTCTGCAGCAGTGAGATCACCGATTGAAAATCACTAGCACAATACATCCGTGTTAATTGCAGGATATGACATTTAACACGAGCAACAACCTCCGGCAAAATGAAATAGCTGCAGTGAAGTCAAGGGAGTAAAATTTCACTCGCCCTAACATTCAGTTAGCCAGATTCAGAAACTAGGTTACATCAAGTAGACTACTTACAGCAATAGTTTCAAAACTCCCACTAGCACGCCCGACAAAAACAATCACAAAGGCCCAGCAAGAGCTTGAACTAAAACTAGACTTTCACAGAATCACAGGTTACTACTAATGTATTAATGTACAAACAGTTGCAGTGTGTATATGCTCACTTGAAACAAAGCACATACAAACAGTTGCAACTCGGTCAGGATCGCCATTCATGATCTTTTGCGAAAAAGGAACTATCTAGATGAGAATGACATGGCTTTGCGTAAGTCTAGGGATTCCAAAGCCGATTGTGGAAACTGAATTCCTTCAGGAACCCAGAAACCACCTTCACGAGGAAGCAATATCTTTTTACTCGCTTCCTTCTCATCGCTGTTGGTCTTTGGAGGTGTGTCCTCTTTCCTTCTTTTCACAAACTCAAAGAACTCTGCAACTTGCTGCGCATACCTGAACAAAGTATGATTAAGAAGCATTAGAAAAGAATAAAAGCCAGACAGCTAAGACCGTGTGACAATTAGCACCAAGTTAATCATATCTCCAATTTACTAAATGAATACATCAACAAAAGTTAGATGACAAGAACCCACACGATAATATTAATGATCCGGCTGCAAGACTTTCTAAATATGGAAATATATCGAAGTTGCTCTAGTTCCACACACTCTAATAACATGTAACAATTTCGAGTAAGAATAGAAATTGAAAACATTAAACAGTTAAGTTGCATGATTCAAAGGAACTGACAGACAAGGCAAGCTTAAACTAGTGTTGAGTTAAATGTGGGGGACAATAAGCAAATAAATGTGGGGACAATCAGCAAAAGAATAATTAACTAAGAACATGTCCGAGCATGACAAAAAAGAAATCATTGCAGTGTATATGGTAGGTCCATGATATTGTTCAAATCGAATGTCCTCTTTATTTGTAATGCAATCTGTTGAATTCACAAGTTAATGACAACTAGAACAGTAAAACAGGGACTCACAATGTTGGTCAACATAACATGTTCTTGCATTTTTTATTAATCGAATTAATGAAATGCCAAATCTAGTTCCCATTAAATGTGGGAATCAACTTTAGCAACTTAAATTACAAGTTTATCAGATACTAGGAATCCCTCATCGCGAGCATAGAGTACAGTCTTCATCAGTTTGTAACCTTAATACCTGACCCTTTTGATACAAGCTTAGGCAATATTCCACCGTACCTGACAGTTTCCCAGTAGAGGAAAATTTTATAAAATTACATCATTTCAGGAACCTGAAACCCTTGCGCACTATATTCCTAGGTCATCTAACTCCAAATTTACCCCAACAATCTAGATTTTGCACATATCAATCTCATCCTTATTGTGTCGAGTCAGAACCTACTACACACTATTGATTACTAAAGAATCATTGTATGATGGTTGAGAAAGAAAACAATAGCACCAACCAGTTACAATGCACAAACATAGCGTTACAAAACTGGTAGATTAAAAAGAAAAAAAATACTGAAAATGGCTGTACCAGGTTCATTTCATAGAATACTACAGTTAGCTAGTTAAGTAAAAACATTGTGCAGAGTGGTAAAGCCACAAATTTAATGCTACTATAGTTATTAAGAATGCTTCATAAAACAGAAACAGGAAGATTACCATCCAAATCTGCGGCAAAAAAAAACTGATAATATAGCAGCAGGACGGAGAAAAGTACTTAGCAGATCACAGCAAAACCGCATAAGGCTATAGATAACCCCAACTTTTTAAGCTATAAATGAAAAATGTTTCGGGTTTATTTTAGCTTACTCCCTCTTGGCTTCAATATCTTTGCTGAAATCTATATTGGGTTCGCAATCCAACACTAAAGCAGGAACCTGATCATAAAAATACTAACTTGAGCATGATGTCATGCAATAGTACAAAGGTTGTGATAGAAAGGAAAATCAGGAAAATTACCTTTTGGATACTTGAATGTAAATGATTTCCTTGTAGGTAAAATACACGGTCTCTTATACCAGGATGTAAGGTGTCATCCATATGCATGGGCAACTGACTAAATGACAATTCCCCATGATTTCCACTTTGAAATGGGAGAAGCCAGCTCTCATGTTTTTCATGCAAACCTTTCAAATAATCAAGGCTCACACTGCCTTCCTCAGCCCTTTTGCGCATCATCATTCTCTTATGACAAGTGTCTGGGCTAGCTCTTAGGTAAATGAAACCATCAGGTATAAGTCCTGGCAAGGTTGACACAACAGGGTCAAACCATGAATCATAGATGCTAATTTCCATCTCATTCATCCATTTAGCTTCATGAACTGCTCTCACGAAGACCTAAAATGATAAATTCAGCGTTCAAATTTTGTAAATACCAAACTAAGGTAGTATGAGCAACCATGTTTAGTTAGAAGTAAAAAAATATTACTAATGCCTACCATTCTATCACTGAAAACACTTCTCTCCATCAACCGGAGGGGTTTGATTCCAGCAGCAGATTCTCGTTCTTGCATGACCCTGGTGACAAACACGTAATTCTGGAAGGTATAGGCATACCTTTGTGGCTCAGCATAGAAAGCATCTAGTATGTTGAAGTGATCAGGACCTATATCTTGCCATTTGTTGATAGGCTCAGGCACTATTTCTACAAGATCACGCAACTCAAGTGTTTCATTAGCAATTCGTTGCAGGAAAGTAGTCTTTCCAACACTAATATTTCCCTCGACACAAAATGTCAGCCTTTTCTTTGGAACAGGTCTCATCTCAGAGCTGCCGTCTTCTTTTAACTCTTCATCCACACTTTCTTTTATGAAAGAGGTGATACTCTCAGCATGGTTTTTATGGAGGATTCCTACTGAACTCTTTAAGAATTCAACCATCTTCTGACTTGACTTTCCAAAAAACTGAGTGGTGGACAGAAAACAAGTATATATATTAGCATCATACTAGGCCCATCTCATCATTAAAAAAACACAAACAGCAACAAACCACTGTACTCAAATTGCGTCACGGACTTTCCAATCAACCAGAAAGAATTTTATTTCAGATATAAAGCAGCAAGCTCCGAATTAACACAAAAATATAAGAAGTACAGGAAGAAATATATAACTCAGGTATCTACAGTATAAAAAATATATTTACCGCCAGCTATTAGCATTAGAATAATATGAAACCTCAATAGGTGAACAAAAATTCTACTATGCAACTTTGTCTAAAATTCCAGAAAATGATAAAGGCCATAGGCCTATCTCACTTAACATAACCTCATAGATAAGAGTTAACTCTTACTGAGCTGCAAATTACCCATGTTATGTAAAAGTATCTGTGAGTTTAGCATTCTGTATTAGAAGAACAACCTAGCATCGGTGTGGGCCTTTACATTGGAAAAGCAAATGAATTTAATTTCTCTGGTATTATATGCGAGCTATAACAAGTAAGACTTATTTCCTAACACAAAAAAAAACTTTATAAAAAAATCTGAAGAAAACAGAACAGTATCTGGTCAAACGAGATAGCCCAAAACTTGATAAAACTATTCATTAATACAGCTAACATGCTTACATCAGGCTCCCTAAAGCCCAAGCAAAATTCATGCAGTTCTCAGAGGCAGTAAATTAGACTACAATTCCAAACAAAGCATACTATCATTTGTAATGCGCCAAATAAAAAATCTTCACAGAAAAACCTAACATGGAAACTCCGAGTTATGCAACTGAAACAAATAAATGAGTTTATCCCGATACATCACTTTTCTCTTCTCAACACACCCGAACAAGTCCATGTATAATTATTTGACTTTCTATACAAGTTATGACCACATATACTAAAAATTAACTAGTCAACAGACCCCATAAGAAGCATGTAAATACATTTTTCTCTGATACCAAATAATCATTTCAAATTAACATAAACCCAGCAAAGTGACTTAAGTACGTAAGTAATTGTACTGTAAAATTAAACAAATGCTTGAATTTCCAATGCATTTGGATGAGCCCCCACAATATTCATACAGCAACATGACTGTTTCAGTCTTTTTCCCCTCTATCTCATTCAGCACAAGCTAAAGGTAACTATTTTATTTCACATGAATTACCACAAAACTATCCATAATCTAAAAATCTATTAAGCAGAAAAACCATATACCTTATCTCTATACAGCTGCTTGAGCTGAGCAACCTCAGCAAAACCCTTGTCCACCAACTTCCTCAGATTCCTCGGTCCAACACCCGGAATCATCAAAAGATCCGCATTTGCGGTCACCACGGCCTTTTGCTTTCTATGAATAGCCCTACTACTACTATTCTCTGCCAACTCCGGCTTATCCTCATTCAGGCCCTCATCATTCTCCTCCTCAGTTTCACTCTCCCCATCCCCATTCCCCTTCTTCACTTCATAAAAAACTCCACCCAAGATTCCACCTTTATCCTGACTCCTCAACCCCTTAGTCGCCCTGAAACCCCTCCAAGTGGAAAATGGCCGGAGCGGCGGGGCCCAGGACCGCTTCAGACGGGCGGACCCACAGCGACAGGTGACAAGCTGAGGGTTAGGGTTTGGGAGGCGGAGATGGAAGGAAACGGGCATGGAGAAAGAGAAATTAGGGTTAGGGTTTCGTTTTTTGGTGGTTTTAAGCCACGAGGAGGTTAAGAGAACGGGGCCGGGGCTTGTAGTTGCGGCGGTGGCGCGAAAGAGTTTTTGCATAGCCGATGGTGATGGTGGTCATCAAGGTTGGGTGGTGGGGGTTGCGCCGGGGGGGGGGAGGGTGGGGTGGGGTGGTTGTGCAAAGAGAGAGAGAGATTTAGAGTTAGGGTTA
>JBAKGM010000412.1:6889651-6900818 GCA_037177215.1 Asparagus racemosus | reverse complement strand
TGAATCTTGTCTTTAAGGACAAAGCAATTCCTAGTCGGATGATGAACTCTCCTATGATAGGAGCAATATTTTGGGTCTGAGATCTTATTAGCTTCCTACTGATTCATGATTGGAAGCAACTTGATCTTGTTGTTGTCCAAAAGATATTTGAAGATAAACAGAACTTTTCCTCCTTGAAGGTGTAAGTTCTCTGGAATCTTGAATCTAGAGTCTTCTGCGCCTCTTGAGATTTTTATTGAAATCTCAATTGTGGTTGCGGCTACTGTGATGATTGTTGACTTTGCTGCTGGAACATCTGATTGGCATCAACAGCAGTGGCTGGCACCTTTCCTCTGCCACGGGGCATAAAATTTGACTTTGAGGGGCCCGTTGTTGGTTTACCTCTTTCAGTCTTCTTTCGCTTGAGGAATCTCTCATCTTGTTCTCCTCGAAGCTTCAAATCTTTCCATGTGGTCGGTGCTACAACTCCCATGGCTTCCAACAATTCTAGAGAAAAGATTGTTATGGCATGTTTGTAGTATGAACTCTTCTGTGCTTGGATCCGTGCAGTTCATGGCTTTATTGTGGAAGCATTTGACGAAAGTATCAATTGACTCTCCACTTTTTTGCTTCTATCCAAAAGGGCTCCAATAGAAATTTCTATGTCATCGTCAAAGAAGTTGTTAAGGATGGAACTCTCCATGTCATCCCAGTAATTGATACTCCCAGCCTTGAGTCTTTGATACTAATTGAAGGCAGCCCCACGAAGAGTACCCACGAATGACCGAACCATCAAAGGCTCGTTTCCCGAGATCACACCAAGTTGAGATTTAAAGTAGATTAAATGTTGGGTGGGTGATCCTTTCCCATCAAATGGTGTGAAGTTAATCAGACTAAACTTCGGTGGGTATGGAATTGAGTCCTATTCTCTCGGATATGGACATGGAATGCCGGTCTTCTTAACTTTCATCCCCTCCTTGCTTAGGAGGCAGGTCATCAATGATGGTTTGATCCACTTCCGTGTCGCTTTCTTCTATAATGTCGGTGACCTGGTGACTGGGTCCACCTTGTTGACTAGACTCAGGTTGTGAAGCTTTCTGGCCCTGTAGCTCCCTCATCTGCTGCATGGCTAGCTCCATTTCTATTTTCATTTTCAGCCCTGAGCTCTTCATTCTGCTTAGCCAAGGCTTCTTGTAACATTTGAGCCAGCGTTTCCAGAGTGATTGTATAAGCTTCTTTAGCCTGGTCCAAGCTTGACATTGTGTCATCAGATGCCATCGCTAAGTAGGCGTCGGAGTTCTCATCTTTAGACGAATCTCCTTCATGCATCCTCCTATAATCTCTACGTCGTGTAGCCCGCAGTCATAGTCAAGACAATCTCTGGGAAAGTTGGGCACCGACCTGTCCTTCAGGAGTAAAGTCAGGATCTGAATCTGTTGGAGCTGTTCTTTTCCCTTTGTTTACCATATTAACAGTAACTTCAGGGAATTTGTTTCCTTGAAAGGTTGATTTTCTTCTTTGGAAGCATCTTGGCCTTGGCCTCGACTCTTCCACCATTGACAAGGAAAGCCTTTCGAATACCGAAGCTCTCTGCGGATGAATTTCCAACTTAGAGCAATCACATGCTGACAATATTGTCTTGATCAATCGGGCACACGAGGAAGCACAATCTAGTTCATCAATTGTCATCTTCCATGTGTTGTCACCCTTAGTCTGATGGTGTGGGCGATTAGAATGCCATACTGTTTGTTGGTGTGGCTCATCATGGAATGTACTTTCACCCCCAAGTGTAATGTTGTCTTTAGTTGAAAAGCTTGTCTTCTTTTGGGGACATTAACTATTTGACCTGGCACACTCACTAGGAGGCGCCTTTGATCATTTGTCAACTGAAGTTGTCCTTGCATGAATCAACATTGTGTGGTCATCTCTTGTGATCCTGTGAATTATATGCTTCCTATCAGCAGACTCGCGGACGCCCTGAGGGATGCTCAAACAAGACACGATGGGAGCACTAGTAAGATTCTGGGCACGACCCCCAGTCTGTTGTCCCAGACGTTCCTTCAATGGCACTTTGCCTTGGTTTTCGAGTTGTGGACCGAGGCGTTTTAACACCGAAGTTGTAGGTTTAGCAATAGGAGCAGTGGATGGATGCAGCTGAGGAGAACTCCCTTGACCTGGATAGTTGAAAGTGTCCAGACAATCATTTCTTTGGCCGAGACACTTAGGACTGTCTCAGTTGAAGCCCCTTTGTCTGAGACAGTTGGAAGTGTCTCGATTGAAGCCCCTTTGGCCAAGATAGTTGGAAGTGTCTCGGTTGAAGCCACTTTGGCTGAGACAGTTAGAAGTGTCTCGGCCAAAGGCTCTTTTGCCGAGACAGCTGAGAGTGTCTCGGCCAAAGGTGGAGCCTTGGGCCTGATTCTGTGTTGAACTTTGAATCGATTTTGGAATCCAAACTTTGCGGCTTTGAATCAATCCCTTGGTTTATTTCAACTCTTGTGCTTTGCGTATAACTGCACGCGCATGAGCGATATGTGTGCGATGCTTTTGGGCCCATTCTTTCCTCGTCAAATGGTTCCTCTTGACGGGTATCAACTCTTGTTTGACGGGAGTGCCGGAGATTTGGGACTGAGGCGATGGTGTTTCTTGGCGTCTCTGGGTACGCGAGTTTGTGTAGTAATGAACTCCGTCTGTTGACTCCATGGCCTTCGCAAATTGGCAGGCCATCTTTCGGCGCTATCTCTGACGAGCTCTTTTTGGCAGAGTTGCGGAGATCTTGTAAGATGACTCTTTCTTTAGAATAGAGTCACCACGAGCAGAGCTTCCGGGCTTGGAGTTTGCTTGGGTATTGTTGCGAGGGGAAACCTCTGTCACAACTTGGTGAGATTCATCACCTTTCGTGAGAGGTTGGTCCTCCCACCTTGGAGATGCAATCCTCCGATGCTTAGGGATGAGGAGGATTTTGATGAAGAGGAAGAAAGGTACTCTTCAAACTTGGCCTGATCGAAGACATAGTCTAGTCCATCGACCATAAGCTTGGCATGATCGCTGTTCGGCTGCAACACAATAGCCTCAACGTTGAGACTATTAGCTCCCACTGTGGTTGCCATCGTGTTTCCACCGAGAACGGGCTTCTTTGTGTTGTCCATTTCAAAATGTTTCAAAATAAATACAATTGAAAGATTACACATGTAATTCTCTCTATTACAAAGAAAATAATCTCACTCTCGTACAAAACTCGAACAGAAATCGCTACATAGCAAACTCCTGCTTTTGCGGGTTCTTTGCCTGTGCCGGTGACGCGTCGTCCGTGAACCACCAAGCAACGATCACCGAATTAGTAAGGTTTAGTTGATATTTCGCTAAGGAACCAAGAACTTAAGCAAATATCTTAGCTAAGTAAGATATCTACTCTTCCCAAGATTTAAGGCAAAGCTTAAACTTGAGGAATCTCCGAGTGCAGAAGGTTCTTGAACTCTCAAAGCCTTTCTTCTTCTCTCTGGTTCTTCAAGCTTTCTAAATTCAAGATCTCTCCAAAAGTCAGAAAAATATTAGAAGCCCCTTTCACAACGGGCATAGGGGAATATTAACTGCTAAAAAGAACACAAGTCGGGATATGCCAAAACTGCATGTGGCGAGACACTTTTTGGTGTCTGAACATCTAAACTGTCTCGCCCATTGGCGAGACAGTTTGTACTGTCTCGGCCAAAGGGTCTTCCCTCCAGCTATTGTAACTGTTTCCTCTGCTTTAAAGGCACGTTTAATGCTCCATTTATGCACTTAGTGGGTGTTTTTCAAGGGTGTAACCACCCGCTAATATAAATGAACGTCCCCATGTGTTGAAAAAGTCACATGGGTCCCACAAATAACAATAAAACACGTGACAAAATACATCAGACATAATATGTGTCTCGACAATGGCCGAGACACAAACAAGTGTCTCGGCCCTGGCCAAGACACAACAAGTGTCTTAGCCATGGCTGAGACACAACAAGTGTCTCAGACATGTATTCGTCAGTTTTAGCCTTGTGGTTGATTTTCTTAGGACTTGATGATGTTGTTCTTCAATCTTCTCATGATTAAATCATATTTGGGGTTCATCAGCAATTTATGATGCCTACAGACAACCCTTAGAACTTAGTTTGAGTGTCATTTTGATAAAGGCATCCTTTTGATGTCTGGCTGGGTGACCTTTTAGAGTGTTGATGAGTAGCGCACGGCCAACATGGGCATAGCTTGCCTGGGCATAGCTTCTGATTAAGACCTGATGCAGGTCATACTTTTGTTTTTGAGTAGCGTAATCACCTTCCTTATAAAGGGAGATTGGCGGTTAGACTATTTTTGTCATAATTATAGGGTCGGATTATGAGGTAATCAAGCAACTTATCGCATGCCTATTGGAAGAGTACGCTTATAAATGGGAGTTTAGATAGAGTGACAATATCTTCATCTACCATGCCTTGTGTTTTGATGTCACTCATTTGCATGGAATCAAAGATCGAGGGACTGAGGAAACAACTAATCATGACAACTGGTAGGCCTAAGGAAGAGAACAAGGTCCTTTGTCAATTGATGGACGCGCTATTGGTGAGGAAGGGAAACCTTTAACGGGACATAAAAAACAAATCGAAGGTGGCGCTCGAGGAGTACAATGAGAAATTTCTATGGTAATCTTAGTGTTGGAATTTGTGAAGGACTATTTGGAGGCTTCGGTGGCAACTTCGTAAGCACCCATAGAGCTCTACCAGTGAAGACTTGGATAGCGAGTAATTGATTGCCTACCCTAGGAGAGCGTCCCCCCTTGTTGCTTGTTTCTTGTGAAAAATCAAGATATTGTAGAAGATATTCCATTTTTATTAAAACTTAGTTATTTTATGTAGCTTCAAGTGATTTTATATAGTTTTGGTTGATTTGGGTGTAGCTTGTACGAAGTGTAGCCCTTTTTTGTATAGACGTGCAATCGATTGATCAGTTGAGATGACTTGGACTATTTTTTTTAGCACTGAGCAGTGGTTATTCAGAATCATCGTGGAGCCATCTTGTACTTGAATATGAAGAGTCTCATTAATGGTCTCAGGAGCGTTTGTCTGTTAGACTTTGTGTTTATGTGCAAGAGTACAATTCAGAAGCATCTATGCCACACATTACGTGCTCATTAGCCTTACTTGCCTGCTAATAGGCTCTCTTTGGAGTTCATCTCTCCATCTTTCAACCTTTCTGTTTCCTCTTTTTCCCTTTCAACGATCATATCTTCCACTGAGGAGATCAAGCAACTTTGCTAGTGCTTGGTTGACTTCAAGGGCAGCGTGGAGGAGGTTTAGCTTCTTTGTCGGCTGTCCAAGCTTTTGTGGGTGAATAGGGAAAATCTCTTGTGAGTTGTCAATGCCCAAGTCAAGGAGTCACAGAGAGATAGTAAGGAATGTACCAGCTAGAAGCACTGGTGCTAGGACCTAGAGATGAGGGTCAAGAAGCTAGAGCCTAGCCTCAGCAACAACCCTTAGCTCTTGAACAGCAAGGGCTTTGCAAGTGACTGACTACCAATCATTGTTTTTCTTGTTTGTTTATGTGTATCTTTTTGTCTTTGTTGGTTTCTAGCACTTACGACCTAATCTTTGTAATCACATTGTGGAATCTCTTACAGAAAATGAACATTACTTGATACTTTTTTGTAGTTGTGTTGTTCGGGTTCTGGTTGCTTTGTCCCTTTTATGTTTGCTATTTGTTATGAATGTTGTTATGGTGTTTCTATTACTAAATATTAATCTCCAATTAGCAGCAGATAAGTATGCTTCTATTACTAAATATTAATCTCCAATTAGCAGCAGATAAGTATCCCGCATTAAACACCTAATCAAATCAGCCCGACAACTTGGGAGGGCCAAAATCTTCAGCATGGCTGACTCGATGGGTCGATGTCTCTTGAAGTCAACCAAAAGGGCGGTACATGTCAGCCCTCTTGATAGGCTGACTTAACGAGCATCCCACTCAGTCTTTTCTGTGGGCGACATCTCACGTGGCCGAATCGAAAGGCGGTACTTTTCGACACTCAGCTAAGCGAGTAGGAAGACGATGATATACCTCGAGGCCCCTACTGACAGCTCGTCGCCATCACATTAAATGCATGGTCAGGAGCATTATTTCTTCATCCCCGAAGATCTTTATGACACATCGGACCACGTCAACACCCATGCCTCCAGTCACTTCACATTAAATGCCAAAGTGACTCCCTCCACTCAGCAGCCTCCAACTGTAAAGCAAGTGCTAACTCAGCCTCCAGCCCATGCTGGCCGAAGTTACCAAATTGTCCCTCTATTGCCACTTAAATAGGGGACTATTCCCTACATCAAGGTAAGCATTTTCTCAAAACAGTATTAACTGTTCACTAAGGACTTAGCTCTTAGCTTTTCTCCCACTCATGCCAATTACTGACTTTATCGTCAGAGGAACAACTGAAGAACACAACTCCACCCTCTTACGAGCTTTCACGTGTGTAGGGAAGAACAATTGGCCCATCTCAGAGTTAGATATTTGGGGAAGTTAGCAGCCCCTCATCACCTCAGCTCAAAATTAAGTGACTGTATGATTCTCAACATCAACAGTTTGGCACCCACCGTGGGGCCTCTTCCTTCTTCAAGCAATCATGTCTAGTTCTGAGCACAGAAATGACCAATTCAACCTCCTCCTCCAATTATGTGATTTGGTCATCCTGCTCGGTAATCCCTTGTCAAAGACGGTCGACATCCTCTTAGAGTTTGGCCATGTCACCTCTGAGCTTCTCTATCGAAGCTGACTGCTTGGTGCGGTGCATCTTGAGCCCCTTGATCATGTCATCCTTGATCTCAAGCTCTCGACACCATTTACTCTCAGTACGGCCCTGCTTAGCCTCCAGTGTTGTGACCCTTTTCTCGGCCGTCTCCCTAACCTTCTTCTCCTCGGCTAGCGCCTTTTTGAAGTCAGCTGGGAGCTGGTATGAGAAGGGAAGCCAAGCGAACATCTCATGCTCTATCGAGGTCCCCCGTAGCAGATAGCCCTTAAGGGCCAAGTGCAATCCCACGCTCGAGACTTCTGATAGCATCTCTACATCCCTAGAGAGGGCGAATTGCTCCATAGCCCAAATCTGAGCCACACTCGACTCCAAAACTGAGCTCTGCCTCCAAGCGACGAACCTGTCACCCTCTAGGAACACATCCCTATGAGTGTGGTCTCCCCTCATCTCCCCAATTAGCTTAGCACTAAACTCTTCACATTCCAGATCCCTGACTTTAGAGACGCAGTGGTGGAAGGGGCAGCGGAAGCTACTCTCTAGCACCGAAGTGGCGTTAGCCCTTGGGAGTTCCATGGTAGGTTGAGGGAGGGCAGCCTCTTCTCTTGCAACTCCTCTAGTCCCGACAGGCTCTTTACCCGGCCTATGAGCAGGCTCAGGTAAAGGGGCCTGGGTGCTCGACCCCCTAGCTTGAGCCTCGGCCTTTGTGGCCTCAGTAGCTTGATCACCCTCCGCATGCCTAGGAGGGGAAGTTTCTTCAATAATGATGACCTCTGACTATTGGGGAGAAGGGGCGAATGCCGACCCAGATGTCCCACTGGGCCCTTGTCCTCTGTCCAGCCACCTCCTCTTCTTGTCAAGCTTCTCCTTCTTGGTCGCTACGCTTAGCCCAGCAACCTTAGCTGCCACCTCTGTAGCCCTTGACCGCAAGTTGTCTAACTCCTGGGGAGCCAGCTCCCCCCTAGCTATTTTTGGGGCCTCAAAGTTGAGACCGGCCCCACTGAAGTAGACCCCTCCCCCTTCAAATTGGTTAGAGGGTTCTTCTTTAGAGAGAGAACCAGGAGAGCTACTCTCTCCTTATCAGCCTCAGAGGGAGAAACCCTGGATATGTTGGCCACTCGAAGAGATTGTTCATCTCTTGAGATCTGACATAAGAATGGATCTTCTCGAGATGCCGCCTCTCCTTAGCTGAGAGCACTTGGGGCCTCAGCGCATCCTTTTTGATCTCAAGCCAAGTGGGGCAGAATAGGATGGCGTTGGCGTTGAAGACCCAAATGAACCGCTCCTTCCAATCCCTATTAGATCCTGGAGCATCCGACACCACATTGCATCCACCTATGTAGTGGAAGAAGTAGTGGGCATCCTTCTTTGACGTCTTGATGCCCACGAGATTGCTAAACAAGTGCATGCTCAGTTCAATGCTGACCTAGTGGTAGACCACTAGAAATCCCACCAAGATGGCAATGACGTTGGGCGTGAACTACAAGAGGGACACCCCTATAGCACTACACACATCCCTGATGAAGGGGTGGAGCGGCAATCAGAGCCTATACTCCAGATGCACTATGTACAACAGTAATGTATCCTTACCATGATGATGCACCAGCTCATCCTCGTTAGGTGCCGACAGAGTGAAGGCCTGGGAAGATCATAGAGATCCGTGGTAAGATTCGGGCACCTGGACGCGGACCTTCGAACGGATAGGCTAGAGAAGACTCATTTTCACCTCATTACTATCAGCGGAAGAAGTCTGAGTTGCCATGGAAGATCAATGGAGAATTGGTGCAAGATTGATTGAAAAAACAAGAAGTCAAGGAAGTGGCGAGCTTAGGCAAAAATTCGTAGAGGAAAGCCCCTTTTTCACAAAAGAGATATATATTGGCCCCAAGGGTGACACGTGGCAAAATCAGAATGCTCATTTCAATCCACTACGAATGGATATGATTGACCTTAAAAAATGAACAGACAACATGAAAAACGAAGCGCCATCTTTACTCCGCACCACTCTGCTCAGGAATCGAAACGACAATGGCACATGATATTCATTGACGACACATGGTCTTTTCAATAGTGACCCCTCGCCTGCCCAATAAAGATGCTTTGGAACTCACCACTTTTGTAACTGTTTAGATGCAACCAGTATAGCTTGTCGGCCCCATATATAGACGGCTTGATTGGACGACTAAAAAAGTGGTGTTAGTCTACCTTAGAATTGATTTGAGCAACAAAAGCACTCGTCTTTGATAGAGCAAAGTGCCCTTCTCACGGCCTGTCCGAACTTGCCGATCCCTCTTATCTTGGTGGTGACTCGACTGACCCCTTTCAACACTTAATCATTTATTCATAAGAGTGAAGCGCAAGGTTAAGACCTCAGCATCTACCATCTATGTCTACGGCATATGCTGTCAAAAAGCTTTAAGTTCAATCTACATAAAGGTAGGCAAACCGAACAACCAGACTCCCAATTGAGCCAACTCTCCTCATGCAACTCAAAGTCCAAACCAGGCAACACAATAAATTCAGAGTTGGTTAAATATCTTTTCATTCATATCTGTCAAAATATTTACAAGGATGTATATACAAAGACACTATAGAAAAAATACAAAAATCCTAGGAGGCTAAGAGAGATCCATCCCTACTCCCAGAGTAAGAGGCAAGGAGCCACTGGTAGGTGGCAGCAAAGGAGTCGAGCAAACCTCCTGCTTGACTCCACCATCCTTCCAGTGAGAGGAGCCCTCACCTCCCTCCTCTGCCATCCCGTCGGGGACACCATCCGAGTCATCGTCCAGCCTATTGCCCTCTGCACCGTCTTCGCTGAGATCGAAATCCCCGCCTAGCCTCTCTATCTCTGAGAGCTTGTTCAAACACTTAGCCACTCTCGAGGGATATAAAAGTAGTCAGGTGAGCTCCTCATCTCAGCTGGAAGTTGCGCCATGAGATAGTCGTATTCGGCCCTACAAGCTATCGTCATCTCTGTCTTCCTAAAGATACCTTGGCGATACTCCTCAACAGCCTCCAAATGGTAGGCCTAGGACTCTAAATATGCAAGGTGGTTTTGGGAAATGACTAGGGACTCCTTGTGACGAGCACTTTCCTCTTGGAGCCTGAGCCGAGCCATGTGCTCCTCCTCTAGTTAGTCTTTCACATGTTAGGCGGCTTGACGCATAGCCTCGACTTGCACCAAGGCATGATCCCTCTCCCAGAACCCCTGCAAGACCTTCTTGGACAAATGTCTCACCCTCTTATTACTTTCATGGAGTTCGCTTTTGGGCCTATTGATCTCGGCAGTCTTCGGGGTGTCCGAGGCTCTCAATGCCTCGATCATTTTTTCCCTTACCTCCATTTATCAGCACTAGTTGGCCAGTTCATTTCCCTTGGTTGACAACTCTTGAAGAGCTATCTATAGGTTGCCCCCAACATCGACCTTCTGAGCTTCTAGCTCCCCTTGGAGCTTAAGGTAGGAAGTTTGAATGTGCTCCATCAGACTAAATATCTCTTGCTCCACAAGAGCACCCCAAACCAAGTAGCTCCGGAGGCTAAAATAGAGACCCACATTGGGGACTCCCCCCAGGAGTTCTTCATCATGAGGTAGCTAGGACTGCTCTACTGCTCGTGACTAAGCCATGCGGGACTCAAGGACTGACCCCCTCATGTTGAAGCGATGGGTGGGCTGATGGAGATGCTCTGGGTTCAGCTCCTGGTTATATCGAGGACCTGCACCAGGAACCCCAATCAACAACATCCTCATCCTCTCCCAAACCCCCGCGTCGATCTCATCCACACGATGTGGGTACAGATATCCCAGACCTCTAAAAGGAGCCGCCTCCCCTGCGGCTGACTCCTTCCCCTAGAGATGAGTCGTCTTAGCTATAATGGCAGGAGCCCCCTCACCCCTTGCCTGGGACTCGATCTCAACCCTGGCCTCCTGTTGACCAGTCTCTTCCCCTTCTTGGGCTGAGGACCCCTCATCCACTTGGATGATCTCAGTCTCGGCCACCTCAGCTGCCGTCCTAGGCCTTCAATTGTTAAGCTTCTGTGGCCTTTTTCTATTCGTCTTGGCCTGGGTGGCCGAAGACGTTGTACCCAAGAGATTGGCCTCTTCGATGGCCATTTGAGGACGAGCTACCGCAACCTCTCCAGAGTGCCTCTCCAAGTTTATCATCCCAGTCTCGCTTGTTAGTCTTCACAAGCTTTGACAAAATTTTGATAATCGTCTTGTTGAATGCCTCCGCTAATCCATTTTCAGCGGTATTGTAGGTCGTTGATGAGACGTCTTGAATCTTGAATTTCTCGCAAAACCTGATGAATTGAGAACTGTTGTCATGCACGATCCGTCTTGGGACACCGTGTCGGTAGATGACGTGGTGTTTGATAAACTTGATGACATTGCTCGTCTTCACTTCTTTTAGCGGGATTGCTTCAGCCCAC
>JBAKGM010000412.1:6876092-6889551 GCA_037177215.1 Asparagus racemosus | reverse complement strand
ATTTTAGATTGCTAGTTAAATTTTATAAATTTTTCTATATATAATAATAATAATTAAAAAATTCCTTGCCGTATCCCGTATCCTATTTTTTTAGATTTTGCCGTATCCCGTATCCGTGTCCGTGTCGTATCCATGTCCTGTATCCGTATCCGTGCTTCATAGGTATTAGACAGTACCATTATTTTAATAGTATTACTTGAAGTAAGAATTATAATATTAAATAAGGTAAATTATAGTAAACCCCCTGAACTTTCAACATTTTGCAGTATATAGACCCTATGAACTTTCGAAATCACTAAACCCCTAATAACTTTTGTAGAAATCCCCCAATATCTTTTAGATAAATTAAACTAAACCCCAATAACTTTCAGAATGCCTTTTTATGCCATTTTCCGGTTCTAATTTATAGGGTTATCTACAAAATTCAGAAAGTTATTGGGGGTTTTCTTTGAAACAGAAAAGTCATGAGAGGTTTAGTGTGATTTTGAAAGTTCATAGCCATAGCGGCTGAAAGTTCATAAGGGTTTAGTGTAATTTATCCTATTAAATAATTATAACGAGAATTAACTATTGCAATATGCAGGTGTTAAGTGTAACTATTTAGGGAACATCAGGAAAAAGTTAGCAAGCTTAATGATGTTTAGTTAATTTAGAGAATTATAATGAGAAATAACTATAATAATATGTTTCAGGTATTAAGTGTAACTATCTAAGGAACATCAGGAAAAAGCTAGTAAGATTAATGCAGCTTAGTTAATTTGTAGTTAAGTTAACAACTTTCAAGTTGGAGGGACATATTTAAGAAAACTTATAGAATTGACAGTTTTATTTAAGAACAATTTTAGATTTAGGGGCCTTATTAAAAAAAGGGTTAGCACTGAGCGATCATTATAAGAAAAATATTCAATTACAGTAATTACACAATAATAATTAATTAATTCATTTTTTAAGCAATCTTATTATATAATTTTATTTACTAACACACAGTTTTACTACTCAATGAAAAATTTTAAACTTAAAACATGTACATTCACGTGCAAATCACGTGCATTATACTAGTTATTATAAATGTTTATTGTCATGTTAAAACATTTTATCCCAAAATGCTCTAATATATCTATTCATACATACATGAAGACACATATATTCTCAAATTTTTGTAACTTCCGCTTGGGTTACACATCCATTCATAGGGGCATATTCACCTTGACCAAAGTGGGGTCACGCGGCTTCACATCGGTCAAGGTAGACCGTGGAGCCATAACCACTTACCAATTAAAAGTTAAAACCCACCAAGAAACTCACCCTACCAATAAACTGGGTGACCCCATTTAAAAACCCATGGGACCCCATCCAAAATTCCAACTTCCCACCAACTCTCTCCCAATTAAAAACTAAAATATTTCACAAAACCCCTCTTTAAGTTTGGGGATTTCTTAGATAAATTCCCTTAACTTTTAAAATGTCATAAAACCCTATTAAGTTTTGAGGTTCTCAGAAAAGGTCCATCAACTTTCAATGTTTGTCAAGAAGACTCCCATAAAGGAATGAATCACAGTTTTCACTAGCAAAAATATCTCCTTGCGTAAGTTTACCCGCCCATGTGAAATTTACTGTTGACACCTTTAAGGAGTTCTTTTGAAAGATGTTGATAGTTGAAGGGGGCTGGCTGATTGACAATCCCAAAACTTAAGGTGGGTTTTGTGATAGTTTGAATTTAGGGGGGGTTATCCAAGTAACACACAAACACAAGGGGTTTTTTTATCTGAAATTTATCTTCTTAGAAACTCACCTTTTAATTCAAGTTCATAACCTTGGGTGTGTTTGGCAATCGCCCTAAATTGGGTCAGGGCCAATCTTGGCCCTATTTTAAACAAAATCAGTTTTGTTTTGGAGTGGGGAGGAGGTGGTCCAAAACTGAACCAGTCTAAAACAAACTAGTTTAAGAGGCCAAATTTGGCCTTAGAAAAATTTCCCCTAAAATGGGACCATGATTAAACCTGGCCCTATTTTGAGGAGTTTGCAAACACAACCTTAGGATCCATTACTAGTGACATTTGATAGTGTTGCTAATGATGTGATTATGTATTTTTTTCAAAATATGAAAACTCATCGGGAACAAGTTGTAAAATTTTTAAGTTATTAACTATATATTGACACTATTTTCTAGAAATCTTGGATCCGCTACTATTGATTCCATGCATACGTACATGATGAAAACACATACATACTCAATGTTCATAGCCTCCTCATTGATTACCACCAAATTTTCATTTAACCACCCATTCATAACCTTCCTCTACTAACTCTTGATATTAAACATAAATTTATGTGCGCTAATGATGGAAAACATTGTAACTACTCCTCTCCAACCAAATCACTATAAATAACAACAAAATCTTATCAAAACTTTCTAACTAAAGTTCTAATTCATAATCAAAATTTAGATGAGGAAGAAAGGAGCCAAACCCACACAACTCACGCCCACAACAATCATGTCCATCACTGGTTGAGCGTGCTCTACGCTAGGTAGTAGCGGTCAGAGATGTATCCGGCGAGGTGATGGCACTGGCCGAGGGAGGTTCCAAGGATGTAGATGATAATGAGGTCCAGCGAAGGCTAGAGCGGCGAAGAAAGGTGCAGGTGTTGTGCGTGGGGGGTCAGATTCGGAGGTTTCGAGGTGTTTTTGGCAAGCCATCTAGCTACTCAGTTGATTATCAGATTGAGGTGGGTGCTTGAAGATGAGGTGTGGGGCGGCAAACGTTTAGTTTGGCCCAGAACCAGCAGCAGTTCATCATGCCCTGCGTTATTAATATACCAATAAGCAGCACTTGCTTTTTGTTGAGCGTACTATAATTTTGAAATAAGAGTTTTTTGTCTCCATTTCTTATTTCTTGAAGATGTTTTTACTTATGGTAGCAAAAATGTTCATTTTTATTGTATATTATTATTACTTCATAAATTGAGAACATATGATATCTTCTAAAAAAAACTATGGAGTAGAAATGCAAATATCTTAACACTTATTATGAAAATTGGATAGGGAAGATATTGCTTTCTCGACTATAACCACTGTTTATCATTTAATGTACAACTATTGTTTAATTTAAGTAACAGAGGAATAGATATGATGTTAGCTTATTGTGAATGAAATATATTAAAATTATTTATTTTGTGTGGAAAGGAGGGTAGGGAGGGAGAGGAGTTCATACATATGTGAATAGGACTGCCCATGTGTGCAGGCGATGTAGTTTAGATTTAGAGGACCAGGGAGGGCGGTGAGAGATTGGGATGGGTTTAGGGAATTGATTAGGGAAGTGATTGATTAGGGAGAATGAGGCAGTGGAGTGTGTGGGGTTGTGGTTGGTCGCAAGTTGAATGTGTTGGGGGTGGCTTTGGATTGTGCATGGTCCTTAATTGCCCCTCCCAAGGAATCTAATGTGTGAGAATGTAGGGTTAAATTAGAAAATATATATTTCGGGAGTACATTCAAAGACCTTGAAAATTGTTTGATGGGAGTATAAGTTGATATGTGATGCATACATGGCATATTTTGGTAATAATTAAATTTAATTATTTCATTTAAACATTGAGTAAACTTCATAATACTATATATTATGAACTATTAGGGATGTTATAGATTTTAATACTTCAAAATCTCATCCTTTTTAACTATTATTTGAATATACTATAAATTAACAATTATATAAGAATTCAATTATGTAGTTTACAAGAAAAAAATTTATTAAAATAACAACCCACTTATTAATGTGAGCTACTTATTCATAACCTTCCATGAATTACTCATTTAATCTCCACCCATTAAGCCCCACTATCCATCACTCATTTAATACCATTGATTCTTTACTAATTACCCATAACATCTTACTAACTATGCACTTCCTCACTCTTCTCTAATGTTCTAAAAAAAGGATTACAAGGCCGCTTTATCGGCCGATTAAGCGTGAAAACAAGCAAACTGCGCGAGAAAATGGTCACCCGCATAATCGAGCGCTTTTTCATACATAATTAGATTATGTGGGCTTTTTTTATTATTAAAGAAACGAGTATCTCAATTCAAAACTCGTAACCTATAACCCATTCCCATCTAACCTAAATCCCTAAAAACTACTTTAAATTGCTTTTGATGTATGGATTGAACTTTTAAGGAGTCAACTAGTTATTGATTGTTAAATTGCATGTTTGTTGGTTTTTTCTTAGTATATTTTCTATTTTCATGAATTTTATATATTTGAACATATGATAAATTATTAAATATTATATATTAAAAAGTTCAAGAACGCATAATTCTGCGTAATCCACTTCATCAACATTAATCTGATTAATCGTTAAAAGTTCTTAGACCGTGTAAATAATAAAACCGTGTTTTTGAACATTGCTCCTCTCCAAGGCGACAAAAGATTCGTAATGAAAGGATCAACAAGTGTGTCTATGTGCACGCACATGCACTATACTAGGTTTTTAAAAAGAGCCACCACTTCACAACAATCAAACCCTATATGCGTGTGTGTGTGCACGCGCGTATGTGTGATAATTTGCTGGTGCTTTGATTTTTCTCAAGCTCGCAGTTCATTCAGTAGTCAACCTTTTTATTTTGTTATTAGATGTAATAAGTTTTGAAGTCATGAAAAATTGCAAGATTCCCCATGGCGAAAGGTTGCAGCATACTCATTGTTCTGATGACCAATGAAATTAGATTTTCTGCTCTACAAGTGCACTTACTCTATAAATAACCCAAAAAAAAAAAGGCTTGGAGAAATATAAGCTAAGTCATCGGTGTATGAGTATCTACTCTAAAAAGAGAAAATCTAAAGCTGGTTTCAACCTGGCACTTCCAATAATATGCTAAGTACAAACTGCAGCAGATCCTTTTAATACCTAAGATGGAATGGTTTGTTGTCAAGCTATTTTGATGCCTTCAGTTTTAGGATTGATTTATAATGTGCTTTTGTTTTCAGAATCACAAACTGCCAGTTTCTTATAATTTCCATAAGTATATGGTTCGAAGCATGGAAGATGAGTTTCATGGAAGCGTTGGTATCAGGTACATGGGAATACTAGATGGCCATATACTTGAGATAGATGCTTTGGCTCTCATTATTTTCCTTTCATGTTGTTTTCTTCAATTTGATTTCTATACAATTTTAAATTTAAGGACTGATTTCCCTAAATTTTCTTGATTTTCTCCTTTACAGCTGGGGTTGATGCATGTTTTTTTCCATGCAAAAATGATTTTGTTGTTACTAAGATGCTTCATATCTTAAAACGTGAATTATTTTTTCACTGGTCGAAATAATGTGCTTATCTCAACTTCTATTGGAAAATGATAATCATTAAGAAACTCGTCACAGGGAACCTACCGACTGACCTTAACACTCACTCGTTTAGTCTCCTTAGATAAATGCATCAGTTAACATTGTTCGTGGTCATGATAGGCTTTAGCCTGACCATTGAAATGGGTGTTTATTTCCACCTTCCTCCCTCTCTCTACCATGTACATTCTGTTGCAGTTAAGAGGGAAGAAAACCTGAACTGAGGAAACACATTGGATGAGTAAAGGTATAAAAAGAAAGCAAACCCGAACTAAGGAAACAATGGGATGAGTACAGCTACCAATACATATATGGCATTCAAATGATGAGGCTAGGGAAGTTCAATGCATCTGAGAGCATAGACTGAAAAAGTGACTAGATTACTTATGGCAAGCCTTAAGGAGAGCACATTGCTAAAGGGAGGGGTTCAATCACCCAGCAAAGACAAAGCCTGCCTGACATGGCAGCTTTGATATTCTCAGTGCCTTTAAATGTTCAAACTGAGGCCAATAGATTCCGTCTCTATTGCCAGGTGGCTTCCACTGGTAACCTCAATACTGGCCACCAGGAAGTCTTGCATTTGACAAACCTGTTCTCTCTACATACTCTCTCATGGAAATCTTGGCAGTACTTCTGCAATAAGCTCTTTGTAACTTTTGTCCTTTTATCTTACAGAACATGTGTCGCAATTTTAGTTAATTCTGCACCAGCAAGAATAAGTGCAACTTTATATTCCCCCATGGTGCAGGGACATAGTGCTATTGGCTGGTTGTGAGTTATATCAGCCTTGGTTTAGTTATATCATATGCTATCATCCAGATAGACGTGGTCTAAATATTGTGCTCGTATTGCATCGTTCATGTGAAGTCTGACCCATTTCAAGTTGGAAATTGCTGATATGGGTTTTTATTTATTCAAATTTTCATATCCTTCCTTTAATTCAATAAAGTAGGTGTTCCTTATTTATTGGATTGATGTCAAGCTTATACATATTTCAAGCTTATTCATCGGTAAATAAAGCCATGAGCAAAAATAGTCAAGATTCAGTCATCTTAAACGATTTATGCTGCTATGAATATGTGAAATTATAGGACATAAATAATAAATCAACTAAGACATCAATGCTCCTTGCTTTGTGCAGTTCAAATGTCTTGCTTTCGATAATATTATTGCATAGATATACATCATTCCAGAAAACAGTTTAAATTTCTTCTCCTTTTGTTTTTTTGGTAATTTCATGCTGGCACCCCGCCAGTGCCACCACGAAACAACAATTCTTGTCTATCAAAAAATTAGTTTACACCTAAAGCTATATTAGATACATTTTTCAATAACTAGAAATAACTGAATTCAAATTGAGTTGTCACGTCTACTCTCCTGAAACGTGCTATCATATATTGTAAATGTAACAGAATAGCACAATGATAACAGAATCCTAACTTATTTGTGTGGTTACATGCACATTTTAGAATTTGGTGCATATAACATTACCTGAAATATAGCCTATAGGGTATCTTCACTCTACTACTTAATAACTTTTTCCTGTTTAAAACTTTTAGTAGCATGGCTCCTTTATTGCACAGTCATTAATGTTCCTTCTTTGTCGATGGTGTGCAGCTGGCCGCTTTGGGTTTATGCCATAGTGTGTATTTTTGTGAATATTCATGGTATGTGATTTATTATTCGTGAACTTAATTTCTTTTGATGGGGCCTTCCTTCATTTTGAGCTTTTTGTATTGATATTGATTTCAATTATTGCAGGGATAAATATCTATTTCTGGCTGTCTTTTGTGCCCGCCATTGTAAATCTTTCGACATCTCCTTTTATCTCTAAAGAAAATCAAGAGCTTTTTCCTGTTTACTTGTCTCCAGGCTTATTTAATTTTTCCGATGTTAATTTTTTCTTCCAACAGTTGGTCATGCTCGTGGGCATGAAGCTTCAACACGTTGTTGCTCAATTAGCTCTTGAAGTTGTTGAGGCGACAGACCCATTTGTTGGTAGTCAACTAAAACCACGTGATGATCTCTTTTGGTTTGGAAAACCAGAGATCTTATTATGGTTAATACAGTTTATTTCCTTTCAGGTGATGTAAGCTGTCCATGCTAATAAACATGAATGTTCAGTTTAATTGTGTGTTGTATTGTGATATTTCTTTTATTCTTCAGAACGCATTTGAGATGGCGACATTTCTCTGGTCATTGGTAAGACTTCTGATTTTCCTCTACTATGATATTTATTATGCAATTGCTCTTTTATATTGGTAAAACGTAGAACAACATAATTATATAAACCGGCTTAGCTTCACCTGGAAATAATATCTAAGCTGCTTCTCTTGGATGATCTTGTTCGTTAAGATTTCGTTCTTCATAGCTCAGATAATTGCTGAGTTTTCAACTTTCCACGCGGAAACATTTATTCTAGTTTTCGACTGAATTGAACAATGCATTCAGTCTCTGTTTCATGTCATCACCATCATTCTGTGCAATAGTGGATAACTTTATTTAATGAGAGTTCCATTGTCTAAAACTGCTCGGGTGCATCATAGGGTATGCTGATATAATGATATCATTCGTGATGTTTTAACTTCTAAGTAATGGGGACTGCAGCAAGACATTGCATTGGAGCTCTTGATCAATGCTATAAATTATATGAATAGTTTTCGAAGTAAGAAAGCTTCTTGAAAATAATTCTACTACACTTTTTATTTTTTTCATTCTAAACCCCATTTAGTTAGTTATCAAAAAAGTTTAGCTGCTTACTTGCTCATTCATTTATAGAGACTAAATCTTATATTCAGGTAGCATGCTTTTAGTATTACAATCTATATGAAGCTACAGTTTCAAAGGCATGTATATAGAAGTCTTTTCTATTTTGTTCTATTTCCTGATGTTTTCCATTTGAGTACCTTAGATTTCTTGGTTCAGTAAGTAATGCATCAATGTGTGCCAGAGTGTAAAAAATAAATATTAAATCCTTACAGCTGTCAATAGCAAACTAAATAATTAAATATGTTGGGTGCAGGTTGATAGATTATGCAGTTCACATGTTGTTTTTAATTGAGTGATGTTTGAAGGAGATCTAAACTTTTTTGCAGGTCGAGCTACATGCCCATTCTTGTTTCATGAACAACCATTTAATGATCAGCATCCGCTTAATTTCTGGGTATGCTTCTTTTCTCCTTTTGCATGAAGAGCTATAATGATTGGACATATGCTCTAGCATGTGACAGTAAGTATTATCATATTTTTGCAAGTGGTGCTTGACACTATAAATGTGCTCATGTTCTGTGTTAAGCAACATTGTTTATTGGTTGCAAACATCATTTCTTTAGGACCAAGCTAAAGGGTTCATATGGTAATATTGTCAAAAGCTAAAGGGTAAATATGATTAAAATCTACGAAAGCAAAAGTTGCTTTTAAAAGCATCCTTATATTGCTTCTAAAACCAGCCCCTAAAAGTAGCAAAATTTTCAATAAGATGCAACAAATTTTTTTTTTAACAAATACTATTATTGACTGCTTGTTAAAAAAAGTAAGCAAAAGCAGCCTAAAAATGCTATATCAAGCTGGCCCGTAATCGAACGTTACATCAATTTTGATTTCGATTTCGATTTTACTTTATAGAATTGAGGTAGTATCCACTTAAGTTGATACGATATTTTTGTCACCTATTGGATGGGCTTGATAAATCAAAATCTATCAACTATACACTTCCCTCATTAAATAATTACAACTCATCTCTTGTTAGATCTTTGATCTATCAAACCCATCCAACGGTTATAAAAAGTTGGGTGGACAAAATCTCATATCTGCTTAAGTGGATACTAGTGCAGCTCTAATCTTATATTTATACACGCTCACACATATTTTTACGAGTAGAAGTGCCTTCCTCCAATAGTTGCTTAAATTTTAGTCCTTCAATATCTGTACTCTCTAACAAGCACTTTTAGATCTGCCTGGCAACATGATATTGGCTATAAAGAAAGTTTCTTATCTTTATATATGAGAGCTTATTTTATATTGAAGTCCATCTGGAGAAAAGGCATCAGATTCTGATTTGAGCTAGATGTCATTCAGCATGCAATATTTACCATTTTCATCATAAGGGCTAGAAAGCTAACATGTCTTACAAGTGCCAAAAACAATTCATTTCTTCTGTTTGATGTCGCTTCAGATGCCCATTGTACATGCTATTTAACTATCTGGCTTGATAATCTTTATGATCACATTTGATCTGTTGGAAAGATTTGTTAAAGTTTTTCTAGAAGGTGGACAATCAATTAGATGAGAGTGTTGGTAAATTCTGTTAGTCCCATCTATTGGCAACTAAGAGTCACAGTTTGAAGTGTCAATGCTTATTCTTTTACTTCATGTTAGAAAGAATAAAGTTTGTACCAGTACATTTGGTTAGCACTGAGTTTCAAGCATGGTGTAACAAATATATTCTGGGAAATAAGTTTCACTAAGATTCCTGGACCTATTAAACTACACCTCTGAATTTCATTAAATCCGGCGTACGTGAGAACAGGAGCAAATGCAAGAGACTATGAGGAGGTCAAGGGGTAACATGATGTTTAATGTCAAATGTAGTTGTGTTGATCATGAAGAATTGGAAGATAAAAATTTCTCAACATATCATGCAATATGATATTTATTTTTCCCTTCTGTGCCAAAAACATGCAATAGCGGGTCACAGGTTTATATCCTTACACATAGTGTCTTGTGGAGAAAACAAATTAGAAAAATGGAGCGGAACATTCTCTAAATCATTGAAAATGCATCTCTGTTAATATATTCCTTCAATATATTATTTCTTGTATTTCTAACTTCGATTGGAATTCGTATATGCAATATTTCCTTATGATTCAGTTTTTGGCATCATTTAAAATTGGCAATAATTATATCTTATGCTTTTCTCAATGTTAACAGGGTGCTAGTTCAGTTCTGGTGTAGCTACAGCACCTTGCCACTTAATGTGATTATTTCACAGGTTTGTCTAAACTCAATAGCTTTACAATCACTCAGGTATACAAGTGTGCAACTTGAGGACCAAACTTGATATTGGATAGAGTTTTTAGAATTTGGTTAGGTTTGGTTGAGAAAATAAATCCAATATTAATTCTTTTTTTTTGGGGGGGGGGGGGGGGTGGGCACAAATAATCAATCAAAGTTTAAACCAACTGCAACCCAAGGACAACCTGCACCAGCTTGAACTTGTATAGTACTTGTATACATCTCCACATTATCCATTAGTGTTTAAGTGTGTGACCATATACTTCAGGGTTTTCTGTGTGCTGCTTTATTTTTCACAATTCATGTCTCATTTCATATTCAACCAACTCCAACCCGACCCACCATGATCATAATCAGACCAACATGAATTTATCTTTTATTGACTGATTTAGCTGTTGGGATTTTTAGATCTCGCAAAAATCCCAAAAGCCACCAAACACAGCAAATATAATCACACACAAGATTTAACGTGGAAAACCCTCAACAGGGAAAATGACGGGATTGAAAACAATCCACTATCATCACCAAATTACAATCTTTTGTGCGGACAAAGATTGTGAAACCCTCTCTCTCACAATACCCTTGAATCCGGTTACCCCCTCTATTAAACCCTGATTATAAGAATATTGTATCTCTCTCACTCTCTACTGAAAAAACCCTAGAATAGGTGGTCTATTTTAAAAACACTCTTGACTTGTTCACCAAGTCAACTTGGCTTCCAAGAAAACTACTAGGACTGAGCCTAGTCTTCAAATCCTGATCCAACTTGTAGTTTGAATCGACACCCAACATATCCTCCCTCGATGAAAAATCTCTTAAGTATCTCAACAACTTTAGAAAGAATCACTCTTTTCTTCTAGTTCTTCACCTCTTCCTTCGGGACAAGAGTCTGAGAAGAGTCACCTACACCATTAACAGAATGCTCATTTAAATAACAAATATGGTCGCTATTTTTCCTCCCTTGCAAAATCAAATCATCATCTCTATACATTTTGCGCCAATCTTCTTCATCCACATACTTGTACCCACGCGATGCTATCTCAACCGACAAAATTAAATTAGCACCACATGACATCACATATCTCACATGACGAAGAATTCTGACCTTCACAGAGTGAAGCTTGAGGCAAACACTAACAACGCGTTCAACCTTCATCTTCTCGTTGCTTTCAACGATTACGTCACCAAATTCTTCACCTGTCTTCAATGTGTCAAAATATTTTTGTTGTTGTATACATGCATAGAAGCTACAGAATCTAACACCCAAGTATTACTCGCATTAGTACTAGTACTCTCTATCATCAACACCACATCTTCATCACACAACTGCTGATGAGTTTTTCTTTCTGATTTTCTTGAAGCTTCATCTGTCTAATGCTCTTCAAGTAGTCTCGCATCTTAGAACATCTGAACTGAATGTGACCCTTCTTTCCACAATAGTAGCGCTACCTTTCGCTATTGTCGCGGGCCTGAGATTTTGATCTCTCTCAATAACTGTCACATCTTCCCTTACTCCCTCCATTAGAGCTTTCAAAAGCTAGTGCATTTTCAACACTACTAGATACACTCTCCTTCCCCATCATTCTTTCGTTCTCACGTAGGAGTGCTGTCATATCATCAAACTTTAAAGCCTGCTTTCCCGTAATTATCGTCTGAACTAACGGCTTGTACGACTTCGGGATGAAAGACACTAGGAGTAGCACCTATTCTTCTTTAATCTCCTCATCAACATTCATAAGTTGACAAACTAGCTGATTAAAGGCATTGAATAAAGCTCTTCATCAATATTCATAACTTGGCAAACTAGCTGAATTAAGTACCTTCTTCCATCTTCAATGAATAAAACTCCATCCTCAAACACAATCGGTTGGTCATCAACTTCGACGCATAAATATCCTCGAGCTTATCCCAGAGCCCCTTGGCAGGATCTGCTACATAACATTATACTTAATCTCGGGAGCAACTGCTAAATGAATTGTGTTGATCGTCTTCTTTTTCATGGAAGTCCATTCACCATCCTTCAGCCCTTCAGGGGTTTTCTCCTCCAAAGCTTGATCAACACCCTATTGCATAAGATCTTGAACCATACACTGCCATATTGCAAAATTTGTCTTGCCATTGAATAGCGGAATATCGAACTTCGAATCCGAAGATGTCATCATCCTCTAACCACAATCAAATTCAAATCAGTCACTGTAGAAATTGAATTTGGTAGAACCGGTGTCAAAAACAAACTCAGCACATCGAAAAATTCTAAAAGCGACTCCTGGATTGTTAAATTCCGCCTCCAGTTTCCCGATCAGCAGACAAATCAACCCGTCCGTTAATCTGGATTTAAAATAAATCCAAACCCACCAAACACAAAATACTAAAAGAGCTGCACACCAGATCCATCATGTGAGTGCTCTTTCTCCTTAGAACTTCACGCACATGGGACCCACGCAATTCCCTTTTATTTCCTTTTTCTTTTACCCTCACGTGCTTTTCATGTGTTACTTTCTCCTCCAAGTAAATCACGCAAACAGAGACCCAGCAAACTCTTCGCGACCACAACCGCCGTCACCGCTGTCCGCAACCACTCACCTCTGACCTCACGGACACCTGAACTCACCACGACACCTTCGACCAGTGTCTGGCTACCTCCATATCTCTGCACTATTCACTCGTATGCTCGAGACTTGTTGAATTTGTTTAGGTTTTCCCTTAAGTCTTGAATATTAATATTAGGTGGTCCTTCGTACTTTCAGTTGTCAAGGCATCTGATAATCACAATCCAGCTGTTTCCCACAAGAATGTTGGTAAATACGTGATTATGGGTCAGACTCAATGCCAGAAAAGCTCCATATCTAGATTTTCACATAGAAGTAACAACAATCCACCATCTTTCAGTCCCAGCAGCATTCTTTATAGGGTTAATTGCACAGACTCCTGTGCTATTGCCAAATTGAACTTAATACCCCCCGTAGTTCTAATGTTGAAGATAGACCCTGTGAGTGAAAATCTACTGTTGCAGAGGAGACCCCCTGAAAAGGGTTAAAAAAAATTCACCCTTTTGTTTTGTTTTGTTTTTTTTTTTTTGTTTTTTTTTTTGGGGGGGGGGGGGGGGGGGGGGG
>JBAKGM010000412.1:6859911-6876082 GCA_037177215.1 Asparagus racemosus | reverse complement strand
CAATAGTGGAAATATAGGGTTAGTAAGATGGCGACAGTACACGGGTTCTATACACAATTAACTCTTCTGTATATCCAATTATGAGTCTTATTTCCTTTCTGTTTTGCACCAAAGAGAACTGTTTCTTCAGGTAATGACATGATTTTCCTTTTTTTTCCCCTCATGTCTACAGATGGGATCTAAATTCAAGAAATCTTTACTGGCTGAGAGTGTGAGGGAGTCGCTTCATAGTTGGTGCAAGCGAGTAAAAACCAAACGCAGTCCTTTGCTTTCAAGAGTTGGAACCACCACATCGATCTGTTCATTAGATACAACCATGGATGACGAAACAATTACAGTTGGCACCTTATCTCGAAGCAATTCAATGGATGATCTCCCCGAAGCTACATTGGATGAGCAGGCTGCATATAAGATCTCTCGGCTGTGATCAGTATACAATTTTTGCTTCATTAACATTATATCATATCTGATTCATATGAGTTAGTATGATGGAATCACTAGATAAATAGCTTGCTTAAATACAATATTTGTGTCTAGGTGCACCTTTTTCACAATACATATATCTGACACCGATCAAAATTTTCAAATTTCATTTCTTCCATCTGATGAATAGATTATTTGCTTTTTCCCCTACTACTTTCTACTCTCTAGAGGAAATGCTGGTGAGTTGATAAATTGTGCTGAGGTTATTATGTGGCTCCAATGGGCCAGAATTGTTAGTGTATTTCATTGGAAAAACAGGGTTGAGTTTCTTCTCTCTGCATGTGGGTTCAAAATGGTGGTGCAGGATATTGTTTTAGTTCGAATGTTGTAATTTCCATTTTATGCAAACATTGTTCTCCAAGCTTTTACCCATTTGGAGGAAAGTATTATACAAAACATTCTTTTTTTTTTTATATTACAATTATGTTAGGCATCTTTAGTAGTTAGTATTAGGCCGGTTCCTTGCAGTGTGTTTGGATGGGGGTTAGAGGATGGAAGAGAATGTGAAATTTTATAAAACCTTTGTTTGAGAGGTTTTTTTTTGGGGAGGTTGAAGGATGGAAGAGAAGGTAAAATTTGGTAAGATTTAAACCCCCTCCTCCCAAATTTGGCGGTAGAGGGAGTAAAGGAAATGGATGTAAATTTTTACCAGATGGAGAAATAATTTTATCCTTATAATTTTATTAGTTGACAAAATATTTTAATAACATATAAGGGTATTTATGTAAATTTATATATATTCACTTCACTTCCCTCCCTTTTATTAGAACTCTCAAGCAATGTGAATTAAGTTTATTTTTGTTCTCCCTATTGAACTCCTAAATAACATTTTATTTTTTCCCTTGTTTTCCCTATCTTTTCTTTACGTTATTTAACTTTTTTATTCCCCTTTTTCTAGTAAACTCCCAAACAAAGCATTGGGTAAGGCAATTAATACGCTATCATAGACTAGCCATACATAGCTGACTTCTATTTTAATCACTAGTTATATTTAAAGAACGATGCTAATCACATGACTCTGTGTTTATACTTCTTTGAAAGAAAGTCCATAGATCTATATCAATGATGCAGAACAGTAGCGTTAAACTTTTACAGGAAAGAATCGCAGGCTGAAGGAGACGGTAGAAGACATCTTTTTTTCAAAAAAGAATTTTTGTATATGAAATTTTAATTTGGTCATGCCATTGAACACTCTAGAGCCTCCCAAGAATCTGTTGTGAAGTTGAAAATTCAAAGAGCTCGTTTGGTTGACTCAAAATTGAGTTAAAACAATAAATGTTTCAGTCAGATTTCTATTTTTAATATTTAGTTAGCAACGAGTTAGCTGGGAATGACAATTAAATAGATTTATATTTTGCAGGAAAAACTATAACAAATTTGCCAGCAGCAAATTCCAAAGTCCTTTTATTAACTTAAAACTAAAAACTAATGCCATGCCATATCTTCAAATCAGAAAATATAGACCATTTTCCAACTGCCAATAAATAAACATTTGATTTGCAATTACATGCTCTGCAGTAATCACATTTTTCAACTAATCAAACATTGTATTTTAGATTTCAAAATACAAAGAATCTGAGGTTATCTTTTGCAAACAATTCTGCACGTAGCATCTTCTGCATGTAATGTTTACTGTATTTAAAATTCCAATATACTAAACAACGCCCTCATGTCCAAAAAATAAAAATGAAACTAAACTCATTTGATTAATGGAAAAATTATAGTGGGATCAGCATTTTTGTTTCGGAGTTATTTAGGATCAACATATCCTGGCTCTGGCTGATGGGCCGAGGCCCAAGATGATTGTAGCCTAGTCTAGATGCACCCTCTCTCTCTCTCTCTCTCTCTCTCTCTGCGGAGGCGGAGACAACAGAAACCAATAAAAAATAATAATAATTAGCACCAAATTAAAGAGAGGCGTGTGGTTGATTTCATTCTCAATCTCTGCTCAAAAGAGAGGAGATGCAATCTGTGGTGCTGAATCCTTGTTACTGTTCTTGTTGCCCTAATCAAGCTCCTGAGTCTTCATCGTCATCATCTTTTCTATCTTTCAAGGTTCTCTCTTTTCTCTCTATTTGATTGGTTTTCTGTAAAATTCGATTATTTTCTTGATTTTTTTGTTTAGCTTACTTCGATGATTTCTCAGGGTTGGGGATTCTGCGGGCTTCGTGTTGCTAGGGTTTCGTCTCCTCCCACGACCCGGTTGGTCTCCAGATGTCGGCGAAGTCAAGGTGAGTTTGTCTCTTTGATTGGGTTGTTTTGTGATTTTGAGAATAAATTTGAGATTTTGTTGATTTCTTTAGATTTTCTTTGTTGAAATCTGTTGAAAGATGAGGGCTTTGGGCTTCGCTGTTGGTAATTTGTCTTGGGATTAGGCTTTGATTGGAGGGTTTTGTTGTTGTTGTTGTTGTTGTTGAAAAGCCTCACAATTTATTCTTAGTAATAGAATCTTTATATGGTGGAAAAAAAATTGGCGTGTAGGATTGACAATTTGACATGCAAGATTTAGGATTTTCTGTTTAGTTTTTCCTTTGTTAGCTTAGCTACTACTTGCTTCGAATGTTTATGTAGCTTACAGTGTAATTAATGTTCTTCATTTTCAGTCTGATATTTATTGAGATATAAGCAAGTTGGTCTAATTGTAGCATGTGGAAAAAAAAAAATTTTCTTCAAACTCAAGTATGCTACTTGTGCTACCTGCTAGGAATTGTTGTTGGCTCTGTTGTACGCTTGGCTTGACCATGAGTTGCATGTCTCTGTATTCAGTAGGGATATGAGTTTTGAAGGTGATATATGTTTAAAGAATTTGATCAATACTTCTGCAAAGACCTTGGGTTTTACCTATGCCAGAACCATTTAGTTTGGCAATCTTCTAATTCCACCTCTTTCTTTAAATGCACCCGGTTATCTTGTCCATTGACTCCATTCTGTGCTTCAACTTGTGGGAGCACTTGGGAGCCCGACAACTTAAGTGTTCGCATTAGATTGAGGTTCTTAAAGTGGAGAAACTAGTAGAGGAAGAGATACATTAGAAATATGCAATTTCAAATCAAATAACTATCCAAGAAATAAAAACATTATTGTCTTGTTCTCTAATTTGCTGTAACTATATGCTGACCTTTGTATATGCTTTAACATAAAGAGAAAAAGCAATTCTAACAAAGCATTTAATTTTGAGGTAAGACTTATCCTAACTAATCCTAACAGCTTTAATTTTCTTAAAGCAAATCCCCCAACGAAGTTGGAGATGTCTTTTTGTCCTTAGAATGAACAAAGCTTGTAACAGTTTCCTTCTTAGCTTTCATGCACAAATCCTATGCAAAGATTTTGTGGGCCTCATAGATAATATGGAAGTAAACAAGAAAGTTTGGCCACATCTGGATCCTAATTTTTCTTGCTTTTAATTCATCTACTAAATGCTGTTTTACCCACTCTATGGTACCTGCCTTAAGATTCTTTGGAGGAATGTTAGGTAGTATGTTGACTGAACTACAAAAGCCCCTAAGTCAAAATGTTATTTAGGGATGACAATGTTTTCTCCTTATTTATGAGTTTGAAGATAAAATAGTAACTAGATAGCATCTAAAGGAAAAAAAATTCAGAAACAAATATTTCAAAATCCTGATGAAATTTCCAACTCATGCGATACTTTTAAGTCTGGTTCGTCAATGTTCATTTATAAATGTCTATAAAAATTTAAAACTTTGGAAACACATTCTACATGAAGTTCTAATATGGCATGTTTTTCATGCATACAACTAGTATGGATATAATAAGGTCAAGCTTTACCATGTGTTGTAGTCATGATCTATTAAATTGCAAGTAGTCACCTATGATGAGACTGTCCAATTCTAACAGCTATGCACCTCCAGGACGCTCTATAAATTGCTTATAGGATTCTTGTACATCGAATGATATGCATGGAGATGTCAGCTGTCTAAATTTGTGATAGTCTAGAACATCAGAGAGGGCATATTGAGTTTGTTTCTTAAACATCTTAGGGTCCTCATGCATGCATAAAGCAAATATTTTTTCTACTTTCCTCTTACCTGACTCAGTTCTTTTATTAAAAAGGAAATATTTATTTAAAGCAATAAAGAAATTGTTTTGGACTTCTATATCAACACAATGCCAGATGTCTCCCTAATTGCTATTTTACTTTAAAAAAATGAATAAGCACGTAGAGAAGATCAAAGCTAATATGGGAAACTAACGTAACAATAAGTTTTCAGCTAATAGTTAATTTATGATTATAAATAATTTGGTGATCTGCAAATATTACCCATCTGAATACTAGACATTCTACACCTGGCGAAGCACGATCTATAGGGTTGTAGAAAAGTAACCTAACTAGACTAACAAGACTAAATGCAAAGAAATGTTGATTCACACTAAACCTCTAAGGAAAATAACTATGATCAATGAAATGTTATAAACAAACATAAAATAATCTAAACATCTAAGGAACTACAACAATAAAAGGTAATATTCGAAATAAACCTAAGGAGTGAAAACTCAGGCTTGATCTACAGATCTGAATCGAATATTCATTGTTGGAATCAAACTATTATAAGGTAGATCTGGCAAATTCAATATAGAGATCAATTCAATATAATAATCAATAGATTTAACAAATTTTGATTCACCACTAATTGTTAGCAATCTAATCAAATAAGGTCAAAAGCTTGAATCTGAAATGTTGTAGCGTGAGTGTGCTCTAGAATTTGTAGTGATTTGATCGGGGAAAACGATGGCGTTGCTTGAAGATGGTGGAATCTCGTCATGGTCAATTGCGAAGCTGACGTTGTTGATGTCGTCATTGGTGGAGGAGAAGGCGGAGGGGTAGAGGCGCTTTGTGAGAAGGGGGGTACGAGAGAGAGAGAGAGAGGAGGCGAAGAGGTTCTGCAATTGGAGAAGACACAAATTCTCTACTTGCACATGAGAGAAGAGGAGAGGAAGTTTGCGATTTGCTCCGCGAAGGAAAGAAGATGCAGAGGGGGCTTTGGTTTTTTGCGATTTGTGGAGATGAGGGAGGGTGTAATAGTGAGGTGGTTGGGATTTATTTGAGGAATGGGTTTATTGTTACTTAGATGAGATCTATAGTTGAGATTAGTTTAAAAAAAAGAAAACTTTAAATCACAGTTGAAATCACTCTAGAAATATCTAAGCTCAATCTTTTCTCATTCCAAATTCTTCGCCGATTATACAGGCCTTTTCCCTTTTAGAGTTTAAAATAAATAGAAAATAACTCAATCTTATCTAAACAAGATCAATACTTATCAACTAAAACAAATTAAAACAACATCAATCCTATCAATGAAAATAACCTCATTATTATTCTAACAATAAGCAAATCAAATTTGAAAATCTCCCAAAACATCTACGCCAAGGTCCTTTAGAATAAGGTCTAATACTCTGATCCTTGTCAACTCTCCTTGGCTTGAAGAGAATCACCTCTGGTGACTGATTGTGATTTTGCTAGGGCAGGTCCGGGTCATGTTTTTGAACATTTTGGACCTGTAGTCAAGAATCCTCTGATGGTGGACATCCACGCCAATGAATCAAGTACTGACTCTAAAATTTTTTGTCAACGGTCAATACTATCTCATTATTTAGGATTTGCTCGATCACATTTGTAGTCCTCTGTCTGTCAGCATAGCAGGCGATGACGGCAAGTTGACATAGTAGGCGATGACGGCAAGTTGACTGATGGTGAAGTAGATATTAATATAAAAGTTGCTACATGCATTGGTCGTTATAAGGAACTAGATCTCTATATTAAAAATTGGGCTTATGCGCATCTCCTTTGGCAGATCCAGCTCATACGTACTCAGTCTAATATGTCTAATTATCCAATATGGGCTTGTCAGCTTGTTAGCCGTGCATGGAACTTCTTCACAGTTCACGATGTGAATGTCTCAGGTCACGATTTAACAAGCACCCATCAACTGTTGTAAAATCCTGCACACATCTATGGTTATTTGCTATCCATATATAAGATTCAGTACTCAAAGCAATTTTACGCCTTATTTCTAGATGTAAGTCGTGCATATATTGTGCAAATGAATTCACTAAGCACCAAATCTAGGACCCAAACATATTGATGCTAAGTCTATTGGTTTCCTAGGTTGATATTTAAGTACCGCTTCAAAAGGACTTAATCCAGTAGACCTATTAACAAAACTATTGTAAGCAAATCGGCCATGGGCATAACTAAATCTATTACGCCGCATTATCCAATATTGGACGGAAGGGCACGTGTCAAGCTGACAAGCTGACAACAGTGGGTATGAAGATCTATTGTTGAAGCTATCCCCGCTCCTTGTGGCATCATCTCCACAATCGCGCTCCTCTTCGGCAAGTCTGCAACTCCTGTAAATCTGCTTATAACTCTTCTTTCTCTCTCTTTCTTGGTTTGAGTGTGTGCACATGAAGACAAAAGGGGATGGGGGACTTTTATTGTGGGTTTGATGGTGCATAGGCAATAGAGTAGGTGTTTGTGGTGCCTTCAGTTAGGCCTTAAAGTTGAAGGGTTTTGTTGCAAGTAGGTAGGGGGGGGGGGAGTTACTTGATTATGCAAGAGAAGGAGGCATTGGTGTTTGAAAGGGGGTTCAGTCATGATGGCAAGGGGAGAGTTTTGAGTTGTGGTGGTGATAAAGGGTTGAGAAGAAGAGGATAAGGTAGGTTGTTGAGAATAAAAAGGTGCACACACGCATATATGTATATGTATATGTATATGTATGTACACACACACAGAGTTTTGAGCTGTGGTGGTGATAGATGTTTGAGAAGAAGAGGATAAGGTAGGTTGTTGAGAATAAGAAGGCACATACATATATGTGTTTGTATATGTATGTATGTATGTATGTACACACACATGTATGGTTAGGTTATAGGAAGTTTTGGATTTGTGGATGTGTTTATATGTATACACACACACGTATGGTTAGGTTATAGTAAGTTTTGGATTTGTGGATGTGTGTTTAGGGTTTCATCATGAAGTTGAGCTAGTGACACACATGGGCTTTTGGGGATAACCAGAATGAACTATAATTGGAGTTGTGATTATGTATATGCAATTTTGGGAGTTTAATGGGGTTTTGTGCAAAATGCATCAGCAGGTGCGAGGTAGGCGGGCGCAACACGTTAGCTTGTCGTGTGGCCTTCTATTCGATGTTGGCCTGTTGGGTAGGGGAGCATGACATATTTGATTTTAACTATGACCTACTCCTAATAGTTCTTCAAATAGTTCTATAGAATTGAGTCATTTTGTAGCTGTAATTGGATGTCAACCTAGCAAATCAATAGACTTAGTAACGATACCTTTGGATCCAGATTTAGTGCTTCAGGAGACTCATTTTCACAACACGTACCTTTAAAAATAAGATGGAAAATTGCTTTTAGTAATGAATTCGAACAAATGGTAGCTAATAGTCATAGGCGTGTGCAAGAATTTATGACATGAGTGTTTGTTCGAGTGTGACCTGACATGTTACGGCTGGAACTGTAAAGAACCTCCATTTAGGGTGAACCGGTCCTTAGAACGTCATAGGCACAGATCTGCTGCTTATGAGCTATATATGCCATAAGAGATGGGCATAATCTAGCTCGCTATTATTTACTATGTTGCTAGATAGAGTACCACAACCAGATTTGATTAGGCAAATTTTGTAATGAGATAATATCTACTGTAGACAAGGATTTTAGAGGTACTTGATTCAATGACTTAGATGTTCACCACAAGAGGATTCTTAGCTACAAGCAGAAGTTCAAAAGCTTACCCAGATTCGCTCTAGCATCAGCATTCCCCATATGTGAATCTCCAAGCCATGGAGAAGTGATAGGGATCAGAGTATCAGATTCTATATTGAGGAACTTGTCATAGATGTGTTTGAGATACTTTCATATTTGATTTAGTTGTTGTTAGGATAAGAATGAGGTTATTTTCATGATAGGATTTTGATTGTTTTAATTTGGTTTAGTTGATAAGCGTTGATCATGTTTAGATTTGATTGTGTTGTTTCTCTTTATCTCAAATTCTCTAAGAGAGAAAACCTTCTTTGTAAGCGGCAGATAATTTTGAATGAGAAAAGATTGATTCCAAGGATTTCTGGAGTTATTCCATTCTAATTGTGATTTTAAGTTTTCTTCTTCAGGTTAATGTTCACTGTTGATCTCATTTAACTTCCACAAAACCCTTTGTTTCAAATAGAATTTGAGCTCCTTATCCGTCCTCATTTCATGTCATCTCTCTATTGGGATTAGCATTGTATTTCAGCCTGGAAGATGTCAATAGAGTCATAAGTGAAGCATGAAAAGAAGTAGCGAAGCATCAGGCATTAAACTAATTGTTCCGACCGGTTGGTGGCTCTAGCCATGCGCTGACCGGTCAGGCCGATACCGGTTGGGCCTATTGGGTATTGTATTCGGGTTTAACCCTACAAATGCATGTCTTCTAAGTCTAGGATTAGTATCTAAGCCAAAGGAGAGTTGCATGTTGTGAAAGAGTTGCAGAGAATAACTAAATCGAGTCAAAAAAATATCTCAAGCACATCTACGCCAAGTTCATCTAGAATAAAATCTTATACTCTCATCCCTGTCAACACCCTTTCCTTACTCTTATTCTAACCCAAGAAAAAAAACAATATTATCAACCAAATTGCTTAATCCATCACAAATTTTTTTACTAAATGAGTTAAACTATATTACAACCAAATTTCTGAATTGGACTTGAAGCTATGGTATCATAAAGCTTTCTCCAGAATATTATTAATTACGATTCAAGGGATTTGTTTTCATCAAAGTGAACTTTCTAGTTATGCAACTTGGGGCGTTAAAATTCAGAGGGTTGACATGAGTTTGAATTGTTGATAGCTGGTTGTAGAAGTTTGACAAAACTTTTTGATGCCTTCCTAACACCCAGTTACAGTCTTTTGGCACCTTTTTGATGGGCAAAGGTTTTAATTATGATACCATCCAGATATCATGTACTTTTTCTATGGGCTCAGTCAGGCTTGGTTCTATGAGATCCCCTAAGGATTGTGTTCTTATGGAAGATGCGAAACCTCTCCTACGCTGTATGCATTAGAAAGTAGATTTGTTTTCGGGTTTTCCTGACATTTATATATTGCAATTTTCCTGTGGATAGACAATTAAGTTGGATGTAGAAGAACGCATTTTCTTGGGTTTTCATTTTCCACTTAAAATTTATTATAATGCTATGTATAGGTGGCTCAGTTTCCATTCCTTCATGTAGGTAATAAAGCATATAATAGCTTATCTCATTATTTCGGTTTGACTTAGCTATGCATTAATACCTCCTACAAAAATCTAAGTGACTCTGTCGTTGCCAGTGATTAAAGCTGTTGCTACTCCAGATCCGTTAGTGGAATTGCCACTCACCGCAGAGAATGTGGAGTCTGTTTTAGATGAAGTGCGTCCGTATCTTATTGCAGATGGAGGAAATGTAGCATTACACGAGATTGATGGGAATGTTGTAAGATTAAAACTAGAAGGGGCATGTGGATCATGCCCAAGCTCTACGATGACAATGAAGATGGGTATTGAGCGTCGTTTGATGGAAAAAATTCCAGAAATTGTTGCAGTGGAACCCATAACTGACGCGGAGACAGGTCTTGAGTTGAATGCAGAGAACATTGAGAAGGTAATTATTTAAAAGTGTTCCTGTTTCTTAGTATGACTAATTTGTTTTATACAGCTAATGTACACTTTAATAAGTTTCTCTACTTTTATTTGAATGTGTATTCAAGTGAACGAGTTACAGTTTTGGTGCATTTGGATATGTATGGGACTTAAAGTAAGCATACTAGTCAGCAAGTTCATAAATATTGCAAATGTCTTTCACCTTGGCTCCTTGATTGATACTGTGTCTTAGAGATAAATGTGATCCACTATGTTAAAACTTACATCATCACCTCATTTTCTTTATTTTTTCAATGTCTAGGGGAATTTGGAGTCTTTCTCCGTAGATTGCATAATATGTTATTTGGGAGATAGATTTTGGAGGTGAAAGAAACAAGGAATCTAGCCCTGTTCCCTTGACATTCATGCAGGGAACTTATAGTTTAAAAAGGAAAAATATGTGAACTAGATTTTCCATATTGCTTGAATCCAAGATGCCACCTAGGCAAACTTCTGTTGAATGACCTTCAATCTCAAGAGTTGAAAGTCATGAAACATGGGAGACTATTTCTTGCTTATTTATTATTTTTTTCATTTTTCTCCTCGAACACAGGTTGAGAAAGCAAAATGGAAATGAATTTAAAAACAAAAAACAGAATACTCTTGAGATCTCCTACAGGGTTTCAAGAGTATCGAGTGTGTGGCTTAATTTTGTACTCTTGTATTGAATGTCTTTGCTGGGCTCTGCTAGGTCAGCTGTGGCCCAACCGTGTATATCTTTGCTGTATTTTCTGTTTTCTGATTGTTGGTAAATCTTGTGTGCTTATTTTTAATGGTTACATGCTTCCACATGCCATGAAGTCGTTGGTGATGGTAGCTATGAAATATACTAATGTCTCACAGAAAAAGGTTGGTCTCCGACTTGTCAAATAGCCGTTAGGGTTCTTTGACAAATCCACTCTTGTTTATTTTGCTTTAACATGGGTCTTGGCACCAATTTGAGTTGATGTTAGGTTGTCAAGCTGGTCCTAAAACTTCGTCGATTCTTTTCTGACTCTGCCTCGTTCTCCATATCTACCCGTATTTTTATGAGAAAAGGCTTGGATGATGATGATGACGACAAGGTTGATTAAGAATGATTCTCTTGTCTTTATTGGTTAGGATCTTTCCATGAACCAGGTAGAGCCTTTCATGATGCATAAAAATCCAGTGAACTTTCTGGATATGCGGTTTTTGTGTTCAGTTTACGGATCAAGGTATAGACTGTGGAAATATGAGAGTGTTTTCTACTTTTTATATGACCTGCTATTATTTGACCTTCCAGCTGTTATAATTAATCAAAATCAGTTCACACAAGAAAATGACGTCTTGAAACATGCGAGTCTGTTATTTTACTACAACCTTTACCCTGCATAAAAGTGCTAGGTTTGTGAAGGACAAGTTCATCAAATGTTCATTATAGCAGCCTGAGCATCTTGTAAGTTCAAAGGATTACGAGAGGAAGTTCTTTCTGTAGATATGAGGTTCTTCTTGATTGAACCCAACATTCTCGTCTATCAAGTCTAATGATGAGTACCCTTCTTTAGTTAGGAATGGCCTATTATTAGAATTTCAGAATGTCTATTGGGAACTTGGCCCATTATCATGCCTTAACAGAACACAGGGATTTTGAGCTTTCTTTTTCCTTTGAAGTTTATCTTCTTCCATGAGAGACTAACCTTCATTGTCAGCTAAACATTTTTCCATTAACCTCAAGTACTGCAATGGCTAAGCATTCTTTTGCCCTTTAAAATGTCATTAGTGTTGTCATCTCTGGTTTCTTTCCATTCACAAGTGTAGCCTTTATTGTTATCATCCATTACGAAAATTATGTTGGCACTCTGTCTTCAATTTTGATTTTGATTTGTACTTTTATATGAAACTGACATTTCACAAGATTTTGGTTATCATTTCTCCTTTCTGCAATCCACCTATTGAAGTATCCACCTCCCTTTTTCAAACTAAACATTTTCTTGTGATTGCTGATGTCTCAGGTACTTGATGAGATAAGGCCGTACCTCGTAGGTACAGGTGGCGGTGAGCTTGAACTTGTTGCCATTGAGGAGCCAATAGTCAAAGTTCGACTTTCGGGGCCAGCAGCAGGAGTCATGACTGTTAGGGTTGCATTGACGCAGAAACTGAGAGAGAAGATCCCTGCAATTGCTGCAGTTCAACTTTTATAATATCCATCAGGAAATGGTTTCTCTCGTTTATTACTTCATACCCTCGAAGGGAGCTGTCTCTGTATAGTTTCACTATTTATCTGGATGCAAAGATGTCTCGAAATTTAACCTACAGACCAGTATGCAGTACGATATTGTTGTGATCCATAGCTAATAAGAATGTAACAAATATTGTTCAGGGAGAGAAATGAAATATCATTCCCGTGTTGATGTATTGATTCTGCTTTTGTGTTGTGTTGTTAATTAAGGTTAAATGGAGGGTTCGCATCCTCTACATCCTTGATTGTAGAAAAATTTAACAAACTCGTGGTTGCCCAATAACCTCGATTCTTCGTGTGAGCTCCTGCAGGGTATTTGTCACTGTAGGAAATCTTTGTGATGATGTGTACGATTTCTCTGAAACCGAGGATGTAGATGATTCAAAGCCAGCATTCGAAACCTGTTGTATCCTTGGTCATTGGAAACCTCTCTTGTATCCTTGATTGATTATAAGTCAAAGTTTTTGGTAAAAAAAGGATTATAAGCTGTTTTCAATAGGAGAGTGTTTGGCAAATGAGTGGATTATAATCTATTATTTTTGTTAAAATGATCAAATTAGACATGACTCTCAATTTGAACATTGAATAGATTTTGGAATTATCTTAAATGTTGAGGGGTAAACTTGACATTTACTTGGTCAAACTACATGGCTTATAAGCCACCAAAAAAATAAGCTGGAGCTTATCTTTTTAGGCTTATAAGCCAAATAAGCCAGTCACCAAACATGTTGCAGTGGCTTTTTGTGGCTTATAAGCTAGTTTGGCCAATTGCCAAACATGCCCTTATAATTTGTAATTTGAAACAATAGCATTTTTCCCTTCTGTGAGCCTTGTGTAAGATAATCTATGAAATTTTATAAGCCCGCAAGAGGAAGAGATGTTCGTGATTCATGTAGAAGATTCCTAGGTACAATTAAGGATGTACAGACTTAAAGCAAAAGGATGTACAGATTTAAAGCCAATTGATGTGTCACTCAATTCCTTGATCGATCTGTTGTTGATGTATCACACATCTATTCTTCGCCCGTGATTTTGTTATATTGATGATGTAGCCTATAACAACGGAATGTACACGTTAGCATCACACTTATCCTATAATTAAGCTTAAACTTTGTTATTAAAAATACAAAAATCTTGTAGCACTCCAAGTTATTTTCAAGCTTCACGAGAATCATATCATTGATCTTTCTATCATTGCACGGTATTCTCCAATTTTAGCTAACCATCCATTAAAAAAACCCTAATAAATACATTGCTTTTTAAGGTTGTGCTCTATGGCAATGAATCACCTTACTTAATTGTATCTTTTTTGTCACGGTTGCATGCTACTCCATACAAGTGTAAGAATTATTTGAGAAGTTGGTGATCAACAGAAGACGACACATAACAGATCAATTCATATTGTGGTAGATTTGATCCTTAGGCTCCAATTATTCAGGAGCCATTATTACTTTTTTCCTTTTTTTAAATAATTTTCTCTGACCAAATTTTGATATATAGGATATATTATTTGCCTAATATCATTAACATCTTGATTTCTATTTGAACATGATTTTAGGGGAGTTGCAATAAAGTTCTCTATGCACCCGCATTATTAACATCGGCTAATCACATGATTGAGGACAGTGCTAATTTTGATGCTTATACGACATCTATACATGATTGAGAAACTAATCGTGTTCAATTATTCAGTTCGTATGTAGTTAAGCTCGTTTGATTATCATAACACCACAGTTGATTATCTTAATGAATTCAGATGTCAATTTGAAGATGGGCAATTATATGCTGATGTGATAAGTACAATAATATATTATATAAGGTTGATTGCGGAGGAGACCCCCTTGTATCTATATTTTCAACTTAATGCTCTTCTAGATTTATTTTAGTAGATAGACTCTTTGAGTAATTTTCTTTACTGTTTCACCTCAAAGGGTCTATTTGTAGAAAAATAATTTATCTCTCTGAGGGTAAAAAGAGTTTAAGAAATTCACGTGGGAGGCCTATCTGCAAAATTAATGTTAGAGGTGTTGTAAGTTCACAACGTCCGCCTATGAGGGGTTTATCTCCAATTAATTAAAAATAACAAAATTGTACATATAATTGATTCTTTAAAAGTCCGTTGAAAAGCTTTTTAGATGTGCTGAGTAATTGATGTGACAAAACAAATCTTCAGTATCTCATAAGCTAAGAGCGTGTTTGGCAATATACCAATATGAGAGCATATGGATAGTGGGAAATAAAATGAAATACTTTCTTCAGATTCTGAGAAAATACTTTATTATGACTCTTTGTTTATGAAAATATTGTTTACATCTGAGACTACTATTTTGTTTTTTAATTTGCTTTCCATTTATTTTTCAGTCAGATAGGTCTAAGTGTCAAACATCTCTTCCACTGCATAAAAACTCTAAAGTTATACTGATATTTGAGTGCAACTTTATACTCTAATATTTTCACACAAGTTGAATGTCCTTTTCATGGCCATAATGGACTTCGACTATAGTATCATGTATTTAAATTTATTTTGATATTTATGATTAGTGAGATTTAGTATCGTATCAAAGATCCCTTCTATTGCATCAAAAGTTCAAATTGTAGTCAAGACTAAGGGGTATACTTCTATACTCTATACCCTTAAAGTTTTGATTTAGGTTCATAAAAGAATTAAAAGATAAAACACTGAAAAATAAATAGGAAAAGAAAACTATACACCTCAATCGTTTCAAAGATAAATGATCCCAAGAGTTGCTACATCCTAAAAAATAAAAAATAAAAAATAAAAATGCAATAATAATCTCATAATTGTGGATACGTCATTTTCACAAGACAAAGATTGACCTATTAAACGTGAAGCAACCGGAACACGAACAAAGACATGCCTCCATGTGGATAACAAATAACCTTACATTATAACATGGTCTCCAATTTAGGCTCCTAAGTAAAACAATACTGCAAATAATAATGTGAATTCTATTATTAATTATTTATTTTTCACTTGCACCGACTTGGATTATGATTTTTTTTTCCTTTTAATTTTATTTTGTCTTCGATTAGTTCGGATTCGGTTGGCTCTTAAGCGAAGTTACGTATCCGTGTTGTTGACTGAGTTTGTTAGGGATATACTTAGGACAAGTAAAGCCGACTTCAAAGAACATTCTTTCATCTCTTTGTCTTTGCAGCCGCAGTTTTTGGAAACACGCCTTTAGAAAATTGAAATTATAGCCGATGGCCTGCATGATAAAAAACACCCTCATTTTCAAAGATGTAGAGTCTGAATTGCTGCGTAATGCAGGGCAATTTGAACCGTACATTAAAGTGTGTAATTACCAGTTTACCCTCCAACACTCCAAATGCTAGGGCTCTGTGCTTTCATAGCATGCCGAGAGTTCTGATAGGATGCATACGCAAAAAAATGCCACTCCTATGCATATAAAGAGATACCGTTCCCCTGCATCTCGGGAGAGTGTAGATTATCAGATAACCCCCATAACATTCAAAATATTAGAAAATTCCCTTAAGTTTAGGGGTTATCAGAAAACCCCTTTCAACTTTTAATATTTTTCAAAAAAACCACTATAAAAGTTTGAACCATAACTTTTATTGGCGAATATTTTCATACGCGTAATTTTACGAACCTATGTGAAAATTGAGTTTAGTGCCGCTAAGGGGGTTTAATGAAAATAATCTTAAAGTTGGGGGGGGGGGGGGGGGCGTCTCCTGAAAACCTCTAAACTTAAAGGGGTTTTTTCCTCTTTTGGAAGTTGTGTGGAGTTCCCTTCCCCTTTT
>JBAKGM010000412.1:6832320-6845413 GCA_037177215.1 Asparagus racemosus | reverse complement strand
CCCCCCCCCCCCCCCTCCCCCCCCCCCCCCCCCCCACAAAAATAATAAAGCGTATCTCGATTAAATAGGAGAGGAGAAAAAAGTGGAGTTCAACTCGTGACCCAAACTAATTGCCCCTAAAGCTCACGATAACTACTAATGTTTTACAGTGGAGCCCCAGTTGTCCCGGGTGGGCCCCACTGCGAAAATTGTGAGAGCTAAATTAAGGGGATATTCATACAACTGCCCCATCGGTACTCCAAAGATCATTTTTTTTGGACCACCGAAGCTGTCGGCTTGATTTTTACCCGGGCTTTTTGAGACGTTGAGCCCCCAAGTCTCAAATAGACCCTCGAATAATCATAGTTGGATACAAGTCCCCAAAAACTTTTTAAGTTCTTTGAAACAAAGTCTCCATGATTAATTATCATCCGTTTAACACAACTTAATTAATAGGGTTGTTAGTTTTCTTGCTCATTTTGTCCTTGTTTTCAGCCTACCCTCTTGCAACCTCAATAAATTAAGCTAATGTGTTCTTTGAACCCATTGGGAACCAACTTTACCCTGCTAAACTTTCTTAAATTCCTCTAATTTAGAGTTAATTTCTAACAAGTTTAGTTGGGTACTCAAGTGAGTGGGAATTAATCACTAGGACTTGTTTCATTATTAGTTTTGAGGGACTTGTATCTAAATATGATGATCTGAAGATTTATATCCAAATAGTTGAGATTAAGGGGACATGTATCCAAGTATGATGATCTTGGGGACTTGTATTCAAATAGATGAGATTTGAGATATCTATAACGCTGATTTTGATCGTATAAATCTAATTAGGAGGAGAGCCAGAGTTGTAATTGTCGCCCTCAAACGTTTAAAAACTAAATATCATGATTCGGAGGGTAATTTAATAAATTTTGACAATTTGCAGGTGCCTAATTGCCTATCTCAAGCCAAAACCTAAGATGGCTTATTGACCGTTAGATTGACTTGCATGCCTGAAATCAAACCAGAGTTGATGGACATCAGCAATAGTGCCTTGTACTGTTGCATTGAATAAAATGGGGTTACGTCCAATGTTTGGTAGGGGTGTTGATTAAATATGGGCCATCTAAAATGGAAATGGTTGGTAGGTCATGATGAATTAGGGTGGGGTCGCTTTTTAGTGGGAGTGTTCGTATCCTTCTTTAGGCCATAGGCCTATGCTTACATGCTTGTACTGTTGCATTGAATAAATTGGGGCTATGCTTAAACCATTTTAATTAATATCTACGAGGTTTAATTAACAACAACCGCTATAAACGCTACTGCACCTACAAAATTTTGATGGAGGTTAGGTCATGTAATAAGAATTGAAAACTGAAAACGGATTAGGATTAAAGTCACTCCAACAATGACAAACTTGATTTCGATGGACGTAAATCAAGTAATATTGATTTTGGAGTAATTGTGTTGAAAATACAACTTATGGGGTTTTCATTAGCCAAATATTTGAGGATTTGTATTAACTTGATGCCATGGTTTTGCTTTAAACTCTCATTTTGTTAGTCTGTCTTCTCTTCTCAGAATATGCTATAAACAAGGAGCATGTTTCAAGCAAAGTTCACTGTCTGTAACCCTCCCATTACTTTGATATAAAAATTGAAGCAAATAAGGGAATGGATACAAAAAATTAAAGAAAAGAAGAGAACGAAGAGGGTTCAACCAATTAGAAGCTTGAGAACCGTATACATCCCCTTCAACTTTAAGAGCCTCCTTTAACTAACAGCGGCCTCTCAAGAAAGTAAATTTGGTGGAAAATTATATATGAAAATGATCGATATGATGTGGCAAATCTACGAAGTTATGGATATTATGAGCTTCCTAAAAAATGCTGAAGTTCTAAATTCTAAGGTGGATAGAAGAAGGAAGTAGATTACAAAGAAAACCGAAATTTTTTAAAGAGGATTTAGGTAAGGATAAAATGAGACAAATTTTAACCTATGGTTTACTCCCTTTGAGCCAATGGTCACGGTTGGTGAGTGGTCGGTTTTTAGGTTGGGGATTCTTTGTTTATTAGCGCATCTAGAAGAAAATGTACATGAATAGATCCTTAATCTACAGATGTGACCCGTAAGTAGCAATATGGTCTTATCATGATTTCTCCATCAAATACAATCAAAATTTCATCAGGCTTGGGGGGCGGGGGAAAAAAAAGATTCTTTCCATCACCTAAAAAAAGAAAATAAAAAGATTCTATATCATAACACCTTATTATAGTTTTATTGTAGTTAAGAAACTTCAACAAAATAAGTGCACTAGAATAGGTGACTTGTTAGTAATACAACATAATTATTCCCTATTGACGAAAAAAGAAACACAAGTAAAGAGAAAACATGCAAACAAACACAATGATTTACCGTGATTCGGCAATCAACATGATTACCTATGCCCTTGAAGTATAATCAGGTCATGATTCCACTGGTAATCAATAAGGTTACAGATAACCTCTCGAACACTAATCTCACCTCTCTCCACGGTCTCTATTTTCCTCTCTTCTGTAACTTATGATTTTTATCTATTGGTTTGAAGACCTAAAAATGCCCTCACATTGCACACGGTAAACTACACTGTCGATGGGGCTGCCCCCTTTCACGCCACACACAGATGAGGTGCAATTCTGTGGATGATCATTCTGAGTCCCGGTGATGTGCAATGTTTTAGATAAACCGCACCACAAACAACATTACCTCCCAATAGCACTCTATTGTGGACGGCCACACATCCTAATTTGCATAGTTTGTTCATTTAACCTATTATTACATTACAATAATGAGTAAAAGCCAACAGGGCATAACAAAATCCATCAACCTACTCCATTTAGAAGGAAGACCTAAATCACCAACTGCCAAGCTTTACAGCAGTGAAGACGTGGTGTACATTGCCATGATCATGGGTTAAGTGGGTAGGTAGGCTTTTGCCATCTTTGTTTGTTTTTTTGTCGCCCCACTTTTACTTCAACATGTGCGTAGATTTTTAGAGGGAGAGAAGGGAAGAGAGTCAAAAGGGTAGTCAATGCTTGAAGGACAGAGTACATGGCCAGCCATAGCAAATCCAAATCCCTTTGCAGACTGCGAGTGAAGGATATGAGCATTTACTCCCTGTTTACTGTTTGTTTCTGAACTTGTCCGTGAACTCTATCCACCTTTACATTTTCCCAGCTCTCTATCATGATTTTTGCCGATGACAAGATTTCATGTGTTTATGCCATGCCATTTTTCAAATTTGGTTACATAAGATTGGAAAATAGCTGCTTCTATCCAAAATAAATAAAGGCAGACTATAGTTATGGCCTATGGGCTTCCTATTTAAATAGAGGGTATTTACATTCAAAATACTACAATTACCATTCTTATGGGCGTGTATGGATTTCAATGGGGTTGAGAGAAGTTAATGGAAACTAGGTGAGAGAGGGGAGGGGAAGGGAAGGGAATTCCCTTCCCCTTGGTTACACCCCAATTTGGGGGGTAACAAATTTTGTGTTATTAGGGGGTGAACTAGGAGGAACTAGGGCGAATAACTTCACACCTCCTAAGTGTTCCCAAACAAGATGAATGGTCCCCCTAACTGTCCTTCTCCCTTATTCCCCTCAATCCAAACAATCCCCGAGGCAAAACCGAGAATAATAGTTACTTCAGGCTGAATCTAAATCTGTAATACCAAAATGTCAACATAAGTAGAATCCACTACATAAAAAACTAATTATCAGTTATCATCACATGCAAGCACAAAGAATACAGTTTGAAACAAAAGAAAATCCAGCATACTCTACTTCTGTCGCGTGTAACAGAGAAATCCCCCTTACCGAGAATAAGATAGATATAACTCACACTCATATTGAAGGAAAAGAATATTTGTGAACTCTAACATCTAACTGAAGAATACAAGTGTGTATACCATTCAGTCTCCTCTTTCTGATCATTTGCGTCAGCTTGGCAACTTGAGAACTAATTCAAAACTACACTCAGCCAATCCTAACAAAACCTGATGGTCTGATTATTCGCGCAAACAAATATCAGTCGCGAACCAATGTTTGTAACAAAGAGTTGCCCTCTGCCGGTAATAAGATAGATATAACTCCCACTTTCATGTAAAAGGCAAATAAAACCTGTAACATCTAACATCTAACTGAATACAAGTGTGCTTACCAACTCTTCAATTTCCAATTTGTGACCAATTATTCTTACATGTATGATAATCATGACTTGTTGTTAGAGGTCCCCTCACACACCCACACGTGTGAGCTTCAGCTACGTGTCACGGGCTAGTTTGGTTGCTTGACCTGGTCAATAATGAGAGCTCTAAATTTTTGTAGACAGATATTTTTTTGGTGGATTATAGATGAGGGAGGTGTAGATGGGCATTTATTGAAGAACACAGTGCATATACCTAACACTTTCCAAACAGCTAACCTCTGAGCCCTCATCAATTCACAGCGGATTGTTCTCCCTCCCTCCTCTTTAACATCTCACACTTCTTTTTAACTACCCTTTTCAGGATCTTGTGTGGGGCCCAGATGTTGACTGGTAGGCAGCCAGGGTTTTAAGTACCACTCACAATGCTGTAAACAATAAACTGCAATAAGTCATAACCAAACCTTTACCCTGGAAAATAACAGCAGTTAAGTAGTCGTTCTAAAAAAAAATTCAGAATCAATCTCTATATAGGAGTAAGGTCACCTTTTACCATATACTTAAAATTTGCATATCTAATGAATCATATTCCAATATGGAATTTCATTAGAAACAATCTTCCGAAATAATTTTTGCTATGACAGTAATTTCACAGCACGAAGGGTGTGTTTGGCAATCATTTAAAACTGGGCTAGGATTAAACCTGGCCCAGTTTTGAATGATTTCTTGTTTGGCGAAGAACAGGGCAAGAACTGACCATGTTTTTATAGTTTGACCTCTAAACCCGTTCTATTTTGGACCACCCCTCCCCTTGTGCAAAATAGAACTAGTTTAAGATAAAACTGGGCCAGAACTGGTCTTGGCCCAGTTTTAGGTGTTTTGCTAAACACACCTAAGGGTCAGCGCAAATATCAACCTCAAGTGTTAGATTAGATGAGAACCCTAAAAAGCTGTGGAAGCTCCGTAGGTGTTTACATCAAGAGGTCAACAGGGAGAAAATAAAAAATAACACGAGTCAATTTGAGCTAACAACATTTTATTTCACTATAAACTACTAATTTAAAGAACCAGTCATGAAAATGCACAGTAAGTGAATGAAAATCCGTGGAAACTGACCTTTTGCTCAGAGCTATAAAAACTTAATTACTTATATAAGCTTAGCCCATGATCCATGACTAATCATCTGCAGGACGCCAGCTTAGACTGATTGATATAGATGTTTAATGCCCGATTTTAATCTCCAATCTTTCGCCTACGTTTAAACGAGCTGTCTATTAGAATTTTAGCCTGGATATCGACCATGTTTTTTATTTTAATAGCATCATGTCTTTGTTTATTGGAACTGTCCCTATATCAGATGATGCATGTTAACAACATTTTGACCTAACCCAGCATAACCTGTGCTTCTTTAAACTAATAAGTAATATGGAGATGCGAGACAAATGGTAGTTCATCAAATTCTCACATAAAATATAATCACAATGATACCTCAACATACACGGGGACGGTGGAAGCATGACAATTATCGTGTAATCCAACAATTTTCGGCTTCTAGATGTGTAATGACTTTTAATCCATCCTACGTTATTGATGATCTTAATCATCAGTAGCATCAAAAGCTGGTTCACCTTATTTGATTTCCTTGACAGCTTTTGTTTTAATTATTTGTGAAAAAAAACAATTCAAGTAAGTACAAACAATTTCCATAACCACCTAAAAATAAAGAAAGGTGAGCGAGCAAACAGAAATCAAGCATATACAGAAAAAGCCAACATAAGAATATTTTCACCCTATTATTAGATTGCTTCCCTGGTCAAGAGAATTTCCTACACAAGATAAGGAATAAAGAAACCAAGTAAACAGAGGCCCACAGCAAGAGGGAAGGACGGAAATAAAGAATAGAGGAGAAGAGGGGTTGGTCACCAAATTAGAATAGATTCTTTCTCTCACAAACACACAATTAAGTTAATCTTTCCTGCTAATCTTTTTTCTTTTGAGACAAACAACCTTGGGTTTCTAGAATCCTTAAAAGGTGGAGTGAGTGCGAGGAATAAAATAAATAAAAAAACATTGGTTGCGGAGAGAACGGATTTGGATACTTTCAACAATTATAAAAATAAAAAAAAAAAGAGTAGCACTGCTTCAATCACGAACTGCTGTTATTTAGTGAAGGACTGTTTTTCCATTCTAGATTTAGAACTTATCGTATCTCTTTGCATTTCACTTATTTCCATTCTCAGAATCAAAACATTTCACTAGAAAATAAATGAATTTGATTAAAACATAGTGGTCTCTTTGCTGCTGATTGCTAATCAAAACGGAATTTTTCCTATAAACCCCAAAGCATTTCTATATGTTCTCACACACCCAAAATACAAAGGTTACTTTTAAACCCAAAATATACAATACAAAGTACACGGCTACGCTACATCCTAAAGTACGTAGCCGCACATCCTGTAGTATGTAGTCTCACACCATATAATATGTAACTCTACACTTTGTATTCTATACTTTATTGTTTTGGGTATGAGGAGAACATATGGAACTAGGCGGGTTCTAAAGTGAGTGGGGGTATAACTTTGGGCTTATAAGCGAAAAACCCGTAATTGAAATTAGGAGAAGGTTGAATAAAGAAATGGGATTGCAACAAGACACACTCCCATAAAGTTACACCTACCTACCAAATCCAAGGGTCCCGGGTTTTGTAACCACCACTATAGCCTAGACTAGTTCATCATACCAACTCGGTCAAATGGGCCTAGCCAAGTAGAGTCAATGTGGGCTCACAATCCTCCCCTCCCTTATAAATCTCACTCACCCTCCTCTTCTCCTCTCCCACTCATTAATCCAAAAATCTAAAATCCAAAACATGGGAAGGTCTCCGTGCTGCGAGAAAGCTCACACAAACAAAGGAGCCTGGACTAAAGAGGAGGATCAAAGACTAATAGCTTACATCAAGGCTCATGGTGAAGGATGCTGGAGATCTCTCCCTAAAGCTGCAGGTATTAATTCCTTTGAAATATATATATATTTTTTTTGAATATTTTTCAGCTGTTCTTATGTTATCATGCGTCTGATTTAAATAAATATAAAAAAAAACACTACCGTACCTGTGTATAGGCTTGCTTCGATGTGGAAAGAGTTGTCGCCTACGATGGATAAACTATCTTCGACCTGATCTCAAGCGGGGCAATTTTACGGAGGAAGAGGACGAGCTCATCATCAAACTCCACGGTTTGCTTGGAAACAAGTAAGCACGACCTGCTTCAAACACACTTTTGTTATTTACTGACAAAAATCTATCAAGAACTGGGAACAAAATCCGCTAGTAATTAACTATTATAGACGACGTGCAGTGAATCCTATGAAATGAAAACTAATACACTATGCTCAACGGTGTTGATCATTTCTGTTTACAGATGGTCACTCATCGCGGGCAGATTACCCGGACGAACAGATAATGAGATCAAGAACTACTGGAACACGCACATCAAGCGCAAGCTCCTAAACCGCGGCCTGGATCCTCAGACCCACAGACCGCTAAATGGATCTCTCTCCTTTCCGGCTGCACCGCAGAAACAAGAGATCCCAATTGTAGTACAAGAAAACATTATCAAGGCTTCCTCAGAAAACTCGGCCGACGAGGCCCACAGCAGCAGTGGTGTTGCCAGCGTCGACGATGATCGGTGTCAAGAACTCAATCTCGATTTATCTATTAGCCTACCTTATCATCAGTCTCCAAAACTATCGCAATCTCCAAATACATTAGCAACAGCAGCAGAAGCAGCAAAAACAACCACAGAAGCAGCAGGCTACAGCCATGCCATCTGCTTCTGCTACAACCTAGGGTTTCAGAACAGTGAGGCCTGCAACTGCCAGTCCATCCAGAACCCAAATTTGTTTAGATACTACAGGCCAGTAGAGGATGGGTTCAATGCTTAGATTTTGGTTAGGCTTGTACTGTACCGCTGAGATTTGAAAAAAAAAAAAAGAAAGAAAGAGGAGGAAAGTAAAGGAGGTAACATTCTTGAAGTTTTAAGTTTCACATGGGGGGTTGGTGGCGTTTGCATGTTTATTTATGTCTGCACTCTGTACATCTTGTTCTGGTGCTGAAAAAGGTATGGCAAAGTTGGATAAAGATTAAAGAAGTTGTGTACTAGACAATAAAATTATAGTTAACACATAAATCTCACTAACTTCAGTTTTTGGATGTATCACGAACTTTACTATGATATCAGAGCAATCCAAATTCACGGTATAAATAAATCCAGTGTATGTTAGCAAATAAAGTTATTAACTCTCGACTACGGATTAACTTTGAAGTTTTGATAAAGTGTAATAGAATTTATAACATTAGGAGTGTGAAAGAGCAATGGCGGTATTTTGTTGGTGTTTTTGAGAGGGGAGAGCATCTGATCTGATCAGAGTTGAGGACTTTTTGTCACGTAGGAGAGTGGGAAGCATGTGAAGTGTTTTTGGGTGGGTGACCAGATCACATAAGGCATTAAATAGATAGAGAGAGAGAGAGAGAGAGAGAGAGAGAGAGAGAGAGATGGGCATAAAGGGTTGAGAGAGCTTGGTTAGTTAGGGGCTTGTTCAGGGTTTGTCATGTGATATGGAGTGTGATGGTTGGTGGGATCATTATAGTTTAATGATGGGTGTCATTTAGTTCGCAGGTATTGGTATGCGCATCTCCAGGTGAGAGACTAAGTGAGCTTCCCTTTTTTTATTTTTAGGGTTCTTGCAGTTAAATATCCCAAAGTTCACATCATTTTTAACTTTGATATTTTTTTTTCCCCAAAAAAAAAACCCCAAGCTCTAAAACATTTAACTTCGATATTCTAAAATGACTTGACCAGGTAACAAAGCAAATAAACTTTGGGATATATTTTTTGGGTAAATTGGAACTTCACTGATTGAATTTGACATGGTGCAAGCTTTGGGGTATTTAAGTGCAAATAACCCGAAAACTTCTGCCATTGATTTATGGAGAGACCGAGTGAGCTTCATCAAAGCGAATTCATTTACATAATATGCATATCTAGCTATCTTGTAGCTCAAACTTCATCAAAGAAAACAGCCTCAAGTGAAGCAGATGATCTAAATTCATCAACCCCACCCCCCCCCCCTAAAAAAAAAAGAGTATAAATGAGTATGTGCCTGAGATTAAGAATTGATGAGAATGCAATGTTACATGTTCAAAGAAAGGCAAGAGATTGGACGCACATGAGCATATGGTGGGCCTAACAGAGGTCTTATTAGTTGGATAGTCTCTTTCAATCAAATGTCATGTGCATGGATTCTCTATTATGAAGATTAGCACAAGATATTTTTACTTTTACCAACCCTGCTGTTTGTAATGCAACAGTGTTACTTCTATGCACATGGTCCAGCAAAAGCCAAAGAACAGGGAGCGGTTAACAGTGAAAACATAAACCCATAGATGAATTATGCAGTTCTCAGGCACTGCCAAATAATAATAATTCCCAACAAGCCACTTGTTGCGCAAGGCATACATGTTATCTCAACAAGAATTGGATCCTTCGACCTTATCCAATAGGCAAAATCTAATCAATTAGAAAGGTGATTTATAATATCAATTGCTTTGTGGTGAAAGCATAATCTCCAATTCCTTTCGTTCCCTTCTCTTAGATGTCAACTTCCACTATAATAAAATTCCGAAATTGAGGTAAACGTCGAACATTCTCTATGTAGCATTGTTTTTTAACCCTCTCTTTTAGCTGCATGTCTGGCGGAATTTGAATATGGATTTATCTAAATATCATCGTAAATTGTATTCTGCCAAATAAAATTTAAAAAAAAAAAAAAAAGAAGTTAAGATGATAACTAATAGTCATGACCCCTTGTTTGTCTCTTCTCCCTACCACATATAGCAATGCTAGCTTTCAACCCAGGGGAGTGACATACCTAACATGCTATTCTCATGTAACATTATGTCATCCAAAAGGATCACGGTGCTTATATTAATGAGTCTCTGTTCTTGTTGCCAAGTGAGCTCAGATTGGATTTGTGACATTTGACCCCTACCAACAAAGAAAGCACCGCCGGTAAAATGTCCATCAATTGAATTCTTGTGGCACGTCTGCAACAGTTGCTCAAAAGTGGGGGCATCTTCTTGCTCAAAGCACCCGAGAGCACACTACCTCTCCAGAGGAATTGATAGGATCTTTGAAACGGTGGAGGATTATTCCCATTTGACCACAAAATATGTGGGTGGAGAGATAAATTCCCTCATCAGCTCAAATTAAAGAAGGAAGGGAGGAGAAAAAAAAAAGAAATAACATAAAATAACTCCACCAAAAGTATTCCTCCTAGCCTTTCTCTATTTGGCAATCAAAACCAAAGATGAGAAAGGACTAATGGGAGGTGGTAGTTGGAGGTTGGTAGCAAGATGACATCACTCGATACTAACACAGCTACCAATGTGCATAAGCGTTATCTATCTCCTTTCTACTTTAAACATTTGGAGGTCTCTTTCCATGGGGTTGGATGAAGTGGATGGCTATAAGAAAAAGGGTTGGTTGTGGGCTTGGATTCTAGAAGGCCACTCACCCACTTAAAACCTTTTTTCAATTTGAACTGATGAGGTTTGCTTTATTAGGCCGGAAACTATCGCTATCAACCGTTTCAAAAAATAATATAGGAAGCCACTATATGTTATATGAATGCTCATGTCACCCTATAAAAGATTAAGAGGGCTTAGTTTACTAATAGGGGTTCTTTTTGCTCACTTGAAGAATGGGTGTTGTGCTTTTCTCGTGTTAAGATGCTGATGACAAGAAGAAGTGGAAATGCACCTAGCTACCAAGCGTTTTACATCACATTTTTGCGACTAAAAATTTCGAAGCATTTCAGAGAGGAAGAGTTCTAGCGCAACAAAAAAGAACTCGTTATATTATGACCTGTAGGCTATAGATACGAGTAGTGAAAAACATTGTAATGCAAGGTTAACACTGCATGTTTTCACAAGGCCAAGAGCTCATGAATTTCTGCATAGATTCATTATATTTTACAGCAAGGGAAGGCTCAATTCCTCACCAATCATGTTATCCGACAAGCTCTACAATTTTTAAGCCCAAAGATCTGAGTCCATGTGGCATCATCACATGAAGACATTTTTTAAAAAAAAACATGGTAGATGTCGATAATTAAGCGAAAACCATGAAGCTCCCATCATACCTGTATACTTTATGGAGCCTTTCAGTTTCCAAAGTAATATAAAGTCCAGTCCACAATCAAAATATCTTTAAATATTTAAAATAATTTTGTATTTTCCTCTGTATTTCCTTTACGATGAACGTATGTTTGTACATGCCCAAAAGTCTAGTTTCTAAAATTGTTATCTAAAATATTTGTTAGGTAGACAAAACAATACTTGACCATACAACGCACACCACTGTCATCTCTGTATCAAAACCTGAAAATTATGATGAGATTGAGAGATTTAACTTACAGCTTTATGAAAGGGTTATGGATTTGATAACTAAAAAATTAAAGAGTGTAGGAGACGTAAAATAGCATTCGGAAGGGTGCTGCAGAAGCATAAATCTACTTATTGCTAGATTGGAGCCTTGGTTTGTTGAAGATAGATGCATGTATCTATGGAGAAGTCAACAGAAACTAATTTGTCCCAGACTCTACAAGTAACAACGTGTTGTGTTATGGTAGCTTCATGAGGATTTTAATATGATACAGGACCTATCTAGGCTCAAATAAAGGATAAAAAGAACAAACTGTTCTTTTTATCCAGATATCCTCTGGTTCAATCAAGATTACTTTGGTTTGGTCAGGTCCTTTAAACTTGAAAGCAATCCTTTCTAGGGTCAATATACTTTTGTTGCACTAAGGCAAGGACCCAGATCAAATAATATAGCTCCTCATCTTGCTTTATTCTTTTAATCTAGTCAGCTCAAGTTGAACCTTGCATGTTGAAGTTGGTTCCCAATTTTCGACAATGAAATATCATCTTGCTTCCATCCCCTCTCGGCAAGAATAAAAACCTTTCAGTGTCTTTTCATCTCTCTGTCAAATTTATGAGAACATAGAAAGTTCTTTTTCCCCCTTCTCTTTTTAGAGCATGGAAAGTTAAGTTAACCTCCTGATTACCAGTCCTTTTGTCATATCAGCTCCAAAAATAAGATTTATTACCAATGTAGTCCGAGAACTAGGAACTAAGAAGCATAGATATAGACACGACATATAGTCACCGCACGGGCATAATAACAGGAGATGAAAATTACCTAAAAAGTCAGATAATGGTACACAACAATTAAACACCAGATATGTACAAAGGTTAATTGTGGATAAACCCCTACAGTTATATTGTTGCAGATTGACCTCCTGAGTGGATTTTTTACTGTTTTACCTCAAAGAAAGAGAATTTTGTTTTTTTGACAAATAGACCTCCTGAGGGTAAAAGAGTCACAAGATTTTAGTCAGAAAGCCTATTCGCAATAAACCCTCTGAGTGAAATTTTAAGGGTTGATTTCAGATAAAACCCTCTCTAGTTCTATTGTTGCAGATAGACCTTCTGAGTGGACTTCTTGACTCTTTTTCCTCAATGAAAGAGAAATTTGTTGTTGACAAATACACCTCCGGAGGGTAAAAGAGTCAAAAAATTTCACTAGGATAGTTTATTTGCAATAACAGAACAACAGGGAGTCTATGTGCAATTAATCCTATGTATAAATACTAGAAAGAGCGTGTATGTGTGTACATACATATATATAAACATGACACACACAAAAATCGGAAGCAGCAATAAAGTATGCAGGAGTACAACTAATAATATAATAGCATACAATCGTAGTTAAACATGTGCTAAATATAATCTACCATGCGTTTGTTCAACTCAGTTAGCAAAGGGGAACAATTATCGACTCTACTGCTTTCTATAAAGTATGCAAGATACTCATCTATATATA
>JBAKGM010000412.1:6816630-6832220 GCA_037177215.1 Asparagus racemosus | reverse complement strand
TGTCCAAGTTGTGTCAGTTGAGCCATGAAAACGACATGTCGGCCGACATTCGACTTGAAACTGTCCAAGTCGTGTCGATTGAGCCATGAAAACGACGTGTCGGCCGACATTTAAAACCTTGATTATTGTAGAGAAATAGAGAAGACTAAGTTATCATTCATGTAACCCTAACCTCTCTTAAATAGAGATTGGGAGGATACTACAAAATATGCATGAGATAAAATCACATCTCACAATATCTCAATAATATCTCATAATATCTCCAAAACTTAAATACCAATAATATCTAACACTCCCTCTCAAGCTAGAACATATATTAGTATATATGTCTAGCTTGTTTCAAATCGAATTAAAACAACTAGTTGCAAGAGTTTTGACAATGTCATCTTTGGCTGGAATACTTGAAAACATCAGCGATCAGAAAATTATAGTAACAGCCAGTAGAAACACTAGGCGGGCGATGGAGAGAAGCCCGAGGCGGATCAGACAGTAGAAACTCTTGGCAAATCAGCCAATAGAAATTCTTGGCGGATCAATCAGTAAAAACTCTTGGCGGATCAGCCAGTAGAAACTCTTGGCGGGTATGCCAGTAAAAATCCTAGGCAGGTAAGCCAGAAACCCTAGCCAGTGAAAACGTCGAAAGAGAACCGCTGTCGTTGCATATAACTATCAAAGATGCTAAAGAGCGAATAGTAACTCTGATTACTGTTCATCCATGAGCTGCCACTTTGGTACTGTTCATCTTGTGAACAGTATATGCCAACCTTGTTTTAAAGGTTATTCTATGGAGGGTGTTTGATAAGATCTAGAAAATAATGATGCCAAAGTTGTTGATGTTGAAGCCATCAATGCCATCAAAGATGTTGTCATAGCTGTCGAGAGGAGCATGAAGGCCATGCAAAACTCCCTCGACGGTCGTGAGATTTTAGAAAGATGGGAGAAGTTGCAAGGATCGAGTAGGCTCTGATACTATGTAGAGAAATAGAGAAGGCAAAGTTATTATTCATCTAACCCTAACCTCTCTTAAACATAGATTAGGAGAATATTCACAAAATAGGTATGAGATAAAATCACATCTCCCAATATCTCAATAATATCTCATAATATCTCCTAAACCTAGATATCAATAATACCTAAATATCAATAATATCTAATAATTATGATGTAGATATTTGATTTCCTAATTGTATCTTGTCATGTTCATTTTAGTCTGTGTACACTGTGTCCTCATCCAGCTTTATACGGTTTGAATATTCAGGTCAAGTCTTTTTTTAATCTTCCTCTATATTCTGTTTCAATCCTTTGCTACCTCCTACTTGCAACGTAACATTTAACCGATGATCAACTTCATTACTTAAGGCTTTTCTGACTGGATACCTATGCTTTTAGTAGTTTGGTCATTCACTGAATCTCATACCGTAGTTATTTACAAACATGCTTGACTCTCATGCAGACTGGAACAACCATAATAGATCAAGTGGATCTTCTCCGCGAGCAGGTAAAGATGTTGGCTGGCGAAGTAGCACTATGTACGAGCTCTCTTAAGAGGCTGACTGAACAAGCAGCCAGCTACCCAGAAGATTCACAGATTCAGGCATGTCAGCTATCCTTTGTTAATATTACCAAAGTGAACAGTGTCAGCAGCTAGGTTCCTGTTAAATGTTGGAGGTCAATTTGGTGATTTGTTTTATTTATCAAATTATGAGTGGCTTCCTGTAATGGGTTAAATATCAAATGGTTTTTCAATGCTGGTGCAGGAGCAAATGCAAAAGTTGAAGGATGAAATCAATGAAAAGAAGATCCAAATGCGCATACTTGAGCTGCGGATGGTGGGATCTTTTGAAGATACTGCACAGTTCTCGAGCAATGTTGACTTAACTCAGGTACCTTTACCTGAAATGTTTAGGGGTCCTTAAACTGTTGTATGTTGATTATTGGCTTTAGAGCTTGATTGGAGATATTAAAGGCAATAAATAAACTAACCAAAGATGAATCTTGGTTAGCATGAGGCAAGGTGGTTGGTGTGAGTGGCTATGGGTGTGGGTGCATGTGCATATCCCAATTGTTTGTTTTCTCTTGTGATTCCTTCTAGTGTCTTCAACTGTTTTTAGTTTATAACGTTCTATTAAACTGAATCATTTTTTTAATGAGGTCTTGTGCTTTCGAGGTGAAAAGTCACTTCATATAGGTTGATTATATTTGATGGGTTATGACCTTTTCCATTCACATTTCGGTTTTCTATCATATTTCTAATCACTGTCACCTTCTGCAGGCGTTTTCAGAGCTGACGAGTCAATTAAGTGAGAAGACATTTGAACTTGAGGTTTGTCCACTACTGCTTCTACGAGTATCTTTCTTTTTTGTTTACATTAACACACCCTTTCCACTTCCTTACCTATGGTCCTTGCAGATCACATCTGCTGATAATAGGATTCTTCAGGAACAACTACAGATGAAGGTGAATCAGCGTATTTTATGAACATCCTTTTGGTTTGTAGTTGTAATACCCCAAATTATGACAAACTTTCGTAACTGTAACAGATATCTGAAAATGTAGAACTTCAAGAAAATGTAACGTCACTAAAGCAGCAAGTCAGCTCCTTGCTAGATAAGAGTAGTAGTAAGGATAGCGTGTGTAAGATTTGTGCCGCTGATTTATCTATCGAAAATGGTGACCTATCAGAAAGGTTTGTCTCATGCAAGGATTCTGATGGTGACACATCTCTGAAGGCTCAAGTTCTCATGCAGGTAAAATTATTTCCATCAGTTACAGTAAACTTCATCAGATTGTTTGTTAAGTTCTTAAAATATGTTCCATATTCATTCTGATGCAGGCTGCTGAAATTGAAAATCTAAAGCAAGAGCAGGTGAGGTTAGCTGAGGAAAAAGATGGGCTTGAAATTCATAGCCAAAAACTAGCTGAGGAAGCATCTTATGCAAAAGAATTGGCCGCCGCTGCTGCAGTTGAACTTAGAAATTTGGCTGAAGAAGTCACAAAACTTTCCTACCAAAACGCAAAATTGACTGGGGACGTAGCTGCATCAAAGGATCATCTCTCCCTTGGTAGATCTAGTAATAGTCAGAGGGATAATGTTCTCATTGAGGAGTTAAAGAAAGAGATTGTTGCCAGATGTAAGAAAGAAGCTTCTTTGGAGGCTGCATTGTCAGAAAAAATTCGAAAAGAAGCTGAACTACAAAGAAGAATTGACGAGTCAAAACAACATGAAGAAGACCTGGAAAACGAACTTGCAAATATGTGGGTTCTTGTTGCAAAACTCAAGAGGAATGGGATGCTTTCTAATGAAACCTTATCTGAAGGGTTGAATGACATTGATTTTCAACAAAATGGTTTTGTTTCATCACACGGCACTTCTGGAATAAACTTTATGGGGAACAAACCTTTTGTTGGGATGCCTAATGATGATATAAATGGTTCACAAGAAGTAAGTGCTGCTTATGCATATGAGAGAGAACGATGCAAAGAACTAGAAGGCATTGTTTCTAGACTGAAGGTATGGAATTTTTTTTCCTGCCTACAAGAGTATTTAAAAGATATAATGGCCATCCATTTTTTGTTTACCTTCTTAGCTGCAGAATGATACAAGTCTAACTGATTAATCTTCTTGTTTTGTTATTAGCTATAAAACCTATGTGTTGCTGTAGATCTTGCAGAATCTTATAATTCTTTTGCTTAAGTCAAATTGGACATGACACGAGTTATAAAACCTGGCATAGATGCATGGATGCATCAGTAACAAGTTGCCAGATATGAAATGCATCTTTGAACAAGACCTGTTGGGTGTAGATTGTAGTTCTCACTGCATGCAGATCATGTTGTATGACTGATCAATCTCTTATCCTCACTCCCTTTAAGTATCTTGTTCAGAAAAATCACTTGAGTCACCAGTTTTGTGTGCCTTGATAACTTGATTCAATACAATCTCCTTTTACATACTCTGAAAGGACCTATTTCCAACTCTTCTTCCATTAACCTTTATCTCTCTCTTTCTGTTTTTCTTTTATTTGTTTGTTGAACCTTTATCCTGAAAAATTGATCATATAATGGATCCTTGGTCATCAGTTCTAGGTGAATGCTGGTTTGGTCAAAGTAGTTTTTGAAAACATCATTTTGTCACATAGTTATAGGGTTGTTTTCGTCTTTCTTTGATAAAAATGAAATTTCCTGTAATATGATAAAAACAGAGAATTCTTGTAGTTTTGGGATCGATTTGGTTCAGTGACCTTTCGAGAAATATTTTAGTTAATTTATGGACGCTTGTTGCTGGCAATGGGTTGACTAATTTTGCTTAATTGAGGACAGAAAGTCTTGTTAACCCTGGAAAATCTCTTCGATCTATAGAACCATGTTCTATGTTTATGATATCTTAGTTGGCTAATGGCTAAGTTGTACCGGTAAATGTTCTGATAAAAGACATAAACTGTAGCTCCGGCAAATTTTAATAAATGAGTACAACTGAATTCACTTTCTCATACATTTAGGGGGAAGATCTTGATGGTCTAGATGTCAGAGCTCTTGAAGAGTTGCAAAGTTTTCATGTTGAAGCCTTATCAAAGATATGCAAGGAAAAGGTGAAACTTCAGTAACGTTGACCCTTGTAATGTATTTTTGTGTTTTGTTTTCCATCATCTTTTGTTCCATATTTTGAGTTGTTTATCCTGTAAAAATTTAACAAATCTCTCTCCTACTAAATTCTACCTGTGTGTTGTATGGATTGATCGTATGTTTAATTTAAATAAGCTATGCTAATGTAGAATATCTTCTTATACCTTTAATGATGTTCAAAACTTGGTTTTGTAGTTGACAAACCGGGTCTTGTAGCAACTGGATTCACTTAGCTCGGAAGAAATTATTTCTCCCTAGGTATGTATCTGAACATACATACATCTAAGTCTATTCTCTCACCCATAGCATTTATCTTTCATCTTTCTTTTATATGAAAACCAAATAAAATCTCTCATACCATGGCTATGGATTTATATCTAGACTTAAGAGTTGACAATGAATTGTTACCATCGCTGATGATCCTTGTATACATGGTTGGAATTGTTCTGATCTCTTAGCAATTCTAATGACAAGTGGTATTGCCTCTAAACTTAAGGCTTATGCATTGTTCTACTGTCTGGGAACTGTTAAATTCCCTCAATTACTTTTGTAGATTTGGATAGATCGGGGTTTGTTTTGATTAATTATAAATGGATGTTTGATAATAAATTAGAAATAGTTATTTGATCTAAATATAATCCAAAACAGATACTAGAGTCTTTCGTGGCTCTCAATTACTTTTGTAGATTTGGTCAGATCGGGTTTTGTCTTGATTAATTAATTACAGATGGGTGTTTGATAATGGATGGACATAGACAAATAGTTATTAGATAGTTCCATATATAATTTTCCATATACAATTCAGAACATATAGTTGTGTCTTTTATGTGGTTGTTACATGTTACAGAAATCAAATCAGGTCAAATTTGTTGGACTTATTTCCTTGATGACCAGGCACCCATTACATTCCTTTGATGCTTCAGTTGATGTCATTGTAATCTTGCCCGTGGAAAACTGGATTCTTGTGCACACTTAAATTTTGAGGCAAAGAATCCCTCAAAATGATTGAACAAAGAACTTCAATTGCAGTACTGTTTATTTAGGGTATGTCTGGATACCATGGTGATTTTTGTACAGTGTTTTTCTCCAAAAGTGTTTTCAAAACACCATGATAAGTGTTTTTGGTCAACAATAGTTTGACCGTTTATGACATTAATATTAGACATTATTAATATATTAAATATTAATTATAATATAATCTATTTTTGTTAATATATTATAATATATGTAATTAACATATTATAATAGATTATAATGTTATATAACTAATAGATTATATTGTTATATATTGTATATATTTGTAATATATAATATATTATAATACTTAAATATTATTTTCAAATATTAATATAGTTTATTATATTAATATTTATTATAGTATATGTGATTTATCATTAATAAGTTATTTGCTTTGTAATATATAATTTTTTTTGTCATTATTTTATAATGTAATATATTATTATTTATTATAGAATATATTATGAATATATAGAATATATTAATATTTAAACTTTTATTCTTAGAGGAGTTATTATTCTATTATTAAATATTATTGTTACTTAACAAAAAAATTTAATATTTTAAATGACATATTATTCAAACATTAATAACTTATTTTACTAATTAAATAATATAATAGAATAATTTTTTGTTATATAATTCAATATTAATCATTACTATAGGATTATTTATTAATAATAAATTGTTATCTGTTGTTTTATCAATATATTTTCTTTTATTATTATTTACTATTAATTTAATATGTAATACATAGCATTTAAAATATAATTATTATATTATATTAATTATAATTTTATATGTATTATTAATTAATGGTATTAATAGTATTGTTATATTAGGAAACTTATATTTAATTATAATATTATATGTATTATATTATAATGTAATATATTTAAATAATATAATATAATTTAGTAGTATATTTTATTATATTATGTTATGTTATAAATATAATATATTTTTATGTTGTTATTATATTTTTATTAATATATTTAATTTATTATTATTTACTATTAATATAATATATATAATAGTATTTAAAATATAAATATTATATTATGTTAATTATAATATTATATCTATTATTAATTAATGGTATTAAACATTGTAATGATATATTTAGAAACTAATGTTATATTGTAATATCTTAAATAATATAATTTAATATTATATTATTATTATATTATATCATATCATATTTTGTAATGAATATATTATATTAAATATATTATTAATACACTATATTAGCCATTATATTAACACCTTGAAACTCAAAACACAAACACCAAACTTGAAATACATTTTTGGTGTTTTGAAATAAGTGTTGTGTTTTTTATTTTTGATATTGTAGCCTAACAAGAAGACCATGGTTTTCAAACACATGGTATTTTATTTTTGGCAAAAACATTATGAAAACACTAAAAACACCATGATCATCTAATTATCTTGCAGATAGTGTAATTAGGTGCTTTGATGCTTTTACTTCTCTTTTAATGCTTTTATTCACTTCTTTAAACACCAAATATAATCATAAAAAAACTTTAATATATAAATTTGTGTTTTCAAAATTGCCTAGAGAATATGTACATGAGCCAACAGTATCACATAAGAATACTGTAAGCCGTGGCCAAAAACATCTCTAAGCTATCTATCAAAATTAAAAAAAAGGGTAAACTACACTAAACCCCAAAGAAATTTCATCATTTTGCAGTGAAACCCCCCATTAACTTCCAAAGTCTTGGGAGTGCCGAGGGGTGAACAGGCTACTTGCGCGGACTATACGGTGTTAGAAAAAGATATATTGCTCGCTTAAGTATAGTTATGGTTGAAGAGAGTTAGCCATGTTAAAATGTACCGGAGATCAAAACACTATGTCGAAGTCTATCTCAAGTAAATTGGTGGGGATATGATTTGAATCTTCAAAAATAATCCTTTCTCTCTCGATGCTAAAAACGTCTATGTGCCGCTTAAACGTTCACCTAGGCGCCTGGGTGCTAGGCGCTAGGTCTGGCGCCTAGAAACACCTAGCGCTTTCTAAAGTATTGTACCCAAAAGATATTGGGAGTTTTTAGGTTATTAGGGTTTAGTGCGATTTTGAAAGTTATTGGGGGTTTATTCCAATACGCTGAAAAGTTCTTGGGGGTTTAAAAGGTCAGTCTGGTATCGTTGAAACTTATAATAAGTTGCTTATAAAAGCAGTTTATAAAAGCAACTTACATAAGCTGCTTAAATTAATAGTTTGGTAATTAATATAAAAAGCTTTTAAAAAACAGCTAAGGTGTTTGGTAGAACGCTGCTTAATAATCATTGTTAAAAGATAGGATGTATGTATGGTATATAAACTGTGAAAAAACAGAAGTTGCTTTTAGAAGCATTCTCAAGTTGCTTCTAAAAGCGCTCCCTTAAAAACAGAAGCAGTTTCAATAAGCATGCTAAGAAAGTTTTTACCAAACACTATTATCGGGTGCTTCTTGAAAAAATAAGTAGAAGTAGCTTAAAAAAAGCAATACCATTAGTGTAATTTGCCCTTGAAAAACGCCATGAAAACAATTGTATATAAATAGAAGAATTCATGGGACATGCTTTGTTGGTTCTAAATTATCCACTGACTTAACTATCTCCTATTGATTTAGCTCTGTTGACCATTTACCTGTACCTCTCGCTCTAGAAATATAAAAAGAAGGTGAAAACTAAAAAGGATCCATTTTCCTCATTTCCTAGTTTACAGAAGTAGTTGAAGAGATGTAATTGTTATCATTTAAAGAATATATATTGCCTTTCACAAAACAAAAAAAGGTATTAAATTCATTTGCTTAATTTATCCCAATTCCCCAAATCTTACATACATGGCAACAATAATAGCTTTTGTTGAGATTCACGCCGCTCAAGGTGGAAAACTGGTGCCCCAGGGGCACTGGTTAACAAATGCCTTTATTTATTTTTCTTGAAGGGCAATAGTTCCTGCACTTTTCATTAGGCAGTTCTGCTATATTCTGATTTTGTTTGCTGTAGAAAGGAATGCATTGGACATTTACGAGATTTCTTTTATTAATTTTACTCGGATTGGATTATAGATTTTACTTGGGAGCACATTGGACAAGTTTCCTCCGATAGATCCTAGACTTCAGTGATCCGTATGGTTTGTAGTCTAGGGACTTCCAATATTATCTGGTCTTACTGCCAGCCAATTTTCCGTTATCTTATAGAATATAATTTCATATATATTATTAGTTGGGTTGCCTGAAGTTATATTCTTTACAAACTTGTTAAATTTAACAAAACTGAAGAAATTATAATGACCTTATTTGTTTATCCCCATTTGCTTTACTACCGATACTTTCAGTATAGTTTCTTTCAACTGTCTGCATAAAAAAAGTCAGCTCCTTATTTCTTTTCTTCTATCAACCATATTGATAAATTTAAGTACTTTGATAATACATTATGTGAACCTATGTTTGGCGAACTGCTCATTGTGATAACTTTCAAGTTTGCCTTCGTTATATCATAGATCACAATTTTAAGTCAAATTTCTTAGGTCTGAATATGATTTGTAATTATATTATGTTTCCTCCTTGCTGTTTGTGTCACTTATGTTTCGATATAACCGAAAATGATCCTTGCTGTTTTGGTCCTTCGGTACAACTTTTTCGAAGAGATTTACCTGGCTAGTTATTTTGCTTGATTTGCAGGTGGGATAATGTACAGTTCACGCCAATTTGAGGAGGAAGATGCAAAGGCGTCTCTTTTCTCATGTAGATTCGATGTTAACCTAACTGGAGACACTGCAGTTAGAATTTTGATATACGTATTTGTACTTAGAACGAAACAGCACATCTTTTTTCTTATTTATTCTTTTGATAATTCTTGAATGTATGTATTTGTAAACACCTAATATGAAACATAATCATCCTTTTCTTCTACACAACAGTCTCAACAAAGCCCTTCTCTTTTCTTCCCACGATCATAGTTCTTTGACATTGAAATTCGCAGGGCATTCTTCAGCAACGATGCTGGCGAACCAAGGCTCGGAATAACCGTCATCAAACCCGTAGATGCCATCGACACTGTTTGAATAGAAAGAAAAAGAGGTGCAGTGTGAGAATCTCCCATCCTTTCCCCATATAAAAGGAAGTAGTAGGTAGTAAATCATCACAGAGGAGAAGTTCGAGACTTTGGAAGCCTGTCACAGTTCACTCGAGCCCATCCGATTTGTTGATTCTCATTGTCATAGACCACCATCACGTCCTGCATCGAGATATCTGCAAACGTTTCGAATGAAGTTAGTTTGGTTGGTTTTCACAACTCTTTGCAAAGTAGCAGATTCAACGTGTCTACCTCCGATTATGTTGAGATCCTTGAGTCCTACTTCGGTTCCGTTGAGTATCCCCAAGCACGCATTGCCATGTTTCTGCAATCAAAAGCAGTTACTAATTCTTTTCTCGGGTGAGCTGCGTATATACCTCTTACCCCTTCATCATCGGGGACTAGATATTCACTACTTCTGAACTTTTTTATTACCATTTAGATCTGCTGATGTCTAAACAGAGTTATATATTTTAGTGGGGAGCGCTGTTTAGAATCGATTAGAGAATAGGGGGTCTAAGATTTGATAAAATAAACCTTTGGGAGTAAAATAAAATAACGTGGCAAATGGCCGTCAGTAATAGGAGTGCATAAACCTTTCTTTCCTTTTATCATGTAAAAAGATCGAAAGAGACAGAATGCTCACCGTAACGATCAGATAGTTCTCTGGGGGTATCTCCATCTGAGCTGCTTTCCTCCCGTTTGCAAAGTTCAGAACTAAACTCTTGAAATACTTCTTCACATCCAGCAGAGATTTGAACGGCTTGGCTCCCTTCCAGCAGATTGGAAGTGCGGGGTCCTCAACCGCCTCTTTCAGTGGCTTCTTGTGCAAATCATTCTTCAACTGTTAAAGTCACAATTTCTATTTTGCATTAGTTTCTCTCTGATAAAATTAAAGTAATGCAAAAAAAAAAAAAAAAAAAAAAAATCTAATCTCAGCCACAGGGGAAATTAGGAATTTTTTTCTTTTTTATTTACCGCCGTGAGGAATGCTTGATAAGGCTGATTCGTGAAGTAAGTGTAGGAGCTGCCGCTGTCGAAGACTACAGGCTGTTCTTTGATACCCAAAGACCGCCTGTCGAAGTAAAAGCTCGCTTTTCCTGGTGAGTAATAGTTCCTGAAAATTGAATCATAGTTAGTAGAGTAGACACAAAATAAACAAAGCAATACAATTTCTTTTGATATTTGCGTTATTTGCATTATTTACTTCTCCGGTGTTAGGATGTTACAGTCATTTATATTCTCTAAACTGACGTCATTGGCATAATAAATTACGTTTTATAATGTGCCTTCTAAATCTCAGAAAAATACAAGTACAATTTTTGCAATTAACCCTAATTGTCCTTTTTTTTAATAAAAATTACCGGAGTGTGATGCGAGACATTGGAGCCCAAGTTACACCATAGGAAGGGACGAGATCGTCACCGAAGAAAAGATAGCCTCCTCCTCTCCTGCCCAGGCAATGGCCAAGCACGTTTTTGATCACTCCCTGCGCTTTTAATTGCGACATTATGCTCGCCTCTCCGGTTCCGAGGCCGAGAACACCGTCGGTTGGCGACGTGGCGCTCGCGCCTGCGCCTTGCTGGTCGTATCCACACCTGAACGAGACAAAAGATTTATGACGTTCGTAATCATCCAAATCTCTCTCTTTTTTTTTAAAAAGACTGACACTTTTACACAGTCAAGAGTTGTTTGTGGGACCCCCGCACAAGGGTCTTAGCATTTTATTAGTTGGTAACGGTGTACATTCGCACGTGGGAGTCCAAGGACAGACCATAGCTATGCACATGGAGCTCAAGTACTGATCTGCACCTACGTCGTGGATTGTTTTCCCCTTTTAAATCCTACTTATTTATCTATTTATTTATTATTTTCTCGTTTGGCTCGATACGTTTGGGAGTTTTTCAAACGTAAATAGAGAGAGACATATCATAATCATAATCCAATGCGGAGTCTTAAATATTGATCATAATCAGATCAATTCTTTTAACCCGACAACTAAATGGACAAACTAAGTATTAAAATATTTTTCCTGGATAAACTGATTTTACGCAATTGAATTAAAATTTTATATAAATAGAAACTAATTACAAATAAATATTATACTTATTCATAAAAATACTTGATGTTAGGAGTGAAAGAGTTAACGGCCTGTTTGGATGGAGGGTAGAGAAGGGAAGGGAAAGAGAAATTTGAGTTTACCTTTATTTGGGAGTTCCATTTCGAAGGGTAGAGGAGAGAAATGAGGGGGGAAATTGAACTAAAATCTTACCCCTCAAATTAGGCGTAAAGAATGGGAAGAGAAGGAAGGGGAAAAAATTTCTCTTCCTTCCCTTCCCTTAGTCATCTCCCAAACACACTGTAAAAGACACGCGCTCAGTAAATGTGATTATGCACAATTTGATAACAAATTAATTTAATATTCATTACGATGATAAATAAATGGACTAATTTAGATTTAACAGGTACGGATCACTCGGAATTTTATACCAGTCAGCCTAGTGGCCTTCAAGGTCACACCTTTCTAGATGCAACAAAGTCATCATCATTAGTTTTAAAGTTCCTATATCAAACTAATATATTTGAAAGACAAGGACTTTTTCTCTAACACGCCAATAGCAAAAACAATAAAGAAGCTAAGCTAAGTTAATCAAACAAATACTACAACTAACATTAATTAATAAATTAATCAGCACGCATTTGTTAGAACAAAGAGCCGGGAATTTTACCCACCCGAATGCGAGTTGAGGATGAACCAACGAAGTGTTGGCAAGTCTGAGAGCGACTGCGTCCGAAACAAGAACGCCGAGACTCGACCATTGATCCGCGTACTGTATCTCGTAATCGCACTGATCCAGGGACTCGCACTCTTGATTGTGATGCGTCGACGCCTGCAACGCCGCGCACAGCGGATCCTTGCACGGTACCAGACTGTTCTTTCTCGGCCGATACAGCGGGTGCGGTACCTAATGAAATTAACACCAAAATTGTGGACTCCAAAAGTTTGGCTCATTTTAGATTAGTGCAAAAAAAACTATTAAAAAGGCTAAATATCATAAAACAACCCCCATTAACTTTGGATAATTATCAGTCAACGCCCCCTTAAGTATGGAACTAACACAAAGCCCCCATTCAACTTTCATATTTTATCAGAAAACTCCTTTTAACTTTGAGATTTTATCAGGAAACCCCTCTCATTTTAGGGGTGTTTTCTGATAAAATCTCAAAGTTAAAGGGAGTTGTTTTGATAAAATGTGAAAGTTGAAGGGGGGGTTTTGTGTTAATCCCTATAACTAAGGGGATTTTTCTGATATTTTGAAAGTTGAATAGGGTTTTACTGATTAATCGTCCAAAGTTAAGGGGGTTCTGTGTTTATGCGACAAATCTTTCAGTGTCGTTTGACATTTTGGCAAATCTGTTGTGTGATCGAAATAAAATAATTCACCCATTTCTATATAAAATTGTAGAAAAACAATTTGTCAAAATAACACAACACATCCAAAATAAATTCCTGAATGGCGATGCAACCAATGTATTAAAGCTAGAAAGTAATGAGATTTAGTAGTGTATCTTTGAGCAAATAGGAACACAAGGATGCCAAACTTTAAAATTCCAAGAAAATTATGAAAAAATTTCAAGGATTTTGAATCGATTTCTTGAATCGTACCTTGGAGCAACTAACGCAAGGAGCATCGCATTGAAGCCACGTCAGATCGCTCCCAGTATCCACATCAAGAAAATAGGGCTTCGGCGGATCACCGATGCTCATCGATACATAATACAACCTACGGAGAGAAAAAAAAATCCCCAAATTTCCCCAAAATTAATCAAATAAAAAATAAATTCAAATCTCGAAAAGCTCAAATTTCGAATCTCAATCTCTCACCCGTGAGGGTACACGTCGCCGTGGATCGGAAACACCGCCGATGACGGCGGTTTCTTCACAGCGTCAAGGTCGTCGGCGAAACTTGGCTGCCGCGATTTCGATTTTTTTGACGGCGAGGTGGCCCCGGCGGCGGCGGAGGAGAAGGGGATGAGGAGGAGGGAGGTGACCAGAAGCAGGGCCAGGGGGATGAGCCTGGCCATGGAGGACACGTGGAGGGAGATTAAGGAGGACAAGTAAGCAGAGCGGGTGAGATTAAGGGTTCTTTGGGATGTGGTGCTCCGCCGGTGAGAGAGAGAGAGAGAGGAGCGATGGGAACGAGGGAGACTGAGATGGTTTAATTAAGACAGCGGAGTCGTCGCGCCCGTCTATTTGTAGTCTCGAGTGAGGACGGATATTTGCGACTCAGTCCGCTTGCATTTTGTTAATTGCATAAATAATTTTATGTATTGTTGATAATTACTAATCAGCCCTTAAATGTTTTTCCCCCTTTTTCCTCCTCAGAAGTCATTTAAAACTCATAATTTTGATTATACTGAGAGAAAGTTTTGTCAAACGAACAAAATGTAGTAGCCAGTAAAACATAATTAGAAATCACCTAACAAAAGAAATTTAGTTGGATATTCGATTATCATGCAGAGAAGTAATAGGATTTGATGAGAGAAATTAGAAAGTTACATAAATTGACATGTTGAAGCAAATAATCAATTAAAAAGGGCGAATATGCAAAAGTTAATACATTTCCTTCTGCTGTAAGTTTCCTGAAATTGGTTTAGAAAGGTTAAAAATTAGAGGAGCTTCCAAGAGAAGGAACTACAAAAAGGGGTTTAAAAAAAAAACCCCCCTTTTGGTAGATTGAAAATTTTACCTTTATAAAGCGAGATCATACAATCAGTGAACAGTCAGAAAAAGCGCGTTGAGTAAATGTTAAAAATATTGTCCGTGATATCATGAGTGGGTCCACACGTACGGCTAAAGAGGCACTGGATTAACCCATAGTAGTGGGTCCTTGACGAATTATTTGAATGATGATGAGCTTGATTTGCATTTGATGTTGGATGAAATTTTAAGAAAATAGGCAAAGATAAACGATGTCTTTGTCTTATATTTGATCCCACAAATTTTGCCAAAAGTTTATCATAGTTTCATAATTAGAACTTAAAGCTTAAATTGCGAAATATAATAGAAAACTTCTATGCTATTATTAGAATGGAAATGAAACTTTTTTCACATGTTTCTACTTGTCACCGTTTAAAGTAACTAAAAGCGTAAGAAAGCAAGTATTATTTGATGTCGGTTAATTCCACACTCTTGTAGTCCAAATCTAAATTTTGTGGATACATGAAAATGAAATTATAATGAGTAAAAATAAATAAATAGAATTATTGTGGAGTGAGGCAAAGCATAATCATCTTTATTCCCATTCTAAACTTACCTTCTCTTCTATACAATCCTAGTCTTTGTCGTTAAATTTAGTATTGACAAAGCAAAGATAAAAAAGAGAGACCTTTCTTGGATGCGCGCTTTTCTCTCTTCTATACTTCATTAACTTGGTATTTATTCCTTATTTACAAATGTAAGTTTCTTATTTTTATATTGTTTGCTCAAAATATAGTGTTCTGACTTTAGCTTAAAATATGGTTTAAGTCTCTGACTCTTAAAGGCCAATTTGGAATCAGTTTTATTTTATTTTATTTTATTTTTTAGAGTGCTTCTACTTATCATTATTTTTTTTAAAAGAAATGGTCAATAGTTGTGTTTGATAATTTTTTTATTGCATGCTTAATGAAACTGATTTTACTTTTAAGAGGGTGTTTTTAAGAGCAACCTCAAGATGTTTTCAAAAGCAGAATCAACTTTTTTTTAGTTTATATACCATATGTAACATTTATCTTTTGATGAAAATCTTTAAGCACAGTTTTGCTAAACATCTTAACTATTTTTAAAAGTAATTTTTAATATATCTACTCTCAGATATAT
>JBAKGM010000412.1:6800290-6816530 GCA_037177215.1 Asparagus racemosus | reverse complement strand
TGTATATATATATATATGTATGTATATATATATACAGTTCCTTTCCCTTACGCGTTGATGCGTACGCATCATCTAATTTTTTTGCGAAAACCCCCCTCCCCCTCAAATCCCGTCCCACCTCCTGTAATTTGCAAAAAAACCCTCAGCCCAAATCACGTGAACTGGTCCTCTCTCAACCTATCTCTCTCCCGTCCCTCAAACCTCTCTCTCTCTCCCGTCCCTCAAACCCCTCTCAGATCCTCAAATCCCTCTCTCTCTCCCCCAAGCCCTCAAAACCACCGCCAGCCTCGCCCACTTCAAATCCCCCGAAACCCCAGCCTCCGTCGTCGCTTCTCCCTCCCCCAACCCCTCAAATCCACAGCCAGCCGCGCCCACATCAAATCCCCCGAAAACCCAGCCTCCGTCGTCGCTTCTCCCTCGCCCAAGCCCTCAAAACCACCGCCAGCCTCGCCCACTTCAAATCCCCCGAAAACCCAGCCTCCGTCGTCGCCTCTCCCTCGCCCAAGCCCTCAAATCCACCGCCAGCCTCGCCCACATCAAATCCCCCGAAAACCCAGCCTCCGTCGTCGCCTTCTTCAGGTCCGCTGGCCTGACATCCTCCCACGTCAAAACCCTCATCTCCTGGCAACCCAAGCTCCTCTGCGCCCACCTCGACAAAACCCTCAATCCCAGGCTTTGCGCCGACCGCGGCTCCCCCCATCTCGCCCCCGACGAACTGATCTCCAGCACCGCATCATCGCCAGACCTCCAGCAACGCCTGACCGCTCTCCCCTCGCATCGATTCCAGGTACGTTTCAATTAGGCAACTTAAATGTTTATAATTAAAAATACACATCCTGATATGTAATTAGTTGGGCTCGTTATACATCATTGTCTTCTAGTCACTGCGATAATCAAGTAATTTGTAGTTGGATATGAAGTTCACACACACATAATTCTTGGCCTACCGTGTGCTCAATGTTCTATAACTTTTGGGCATGAACTATTTACATTCTTTATTTTCTCAAGCCAGTTTGGTCGTTGTCTCCGTTGGGCATGATGAAATACTCAATAAAACCTTCGAAACTCTTATTAATACTCAATAAAACCTTAATCCTACTCAAGAATGTTGAAACAAACAACTTAGCATGCATTCAAGGAGATCATCTGATGATAACCCTAGACTTACCTTAGTTACCTATAAGATCAAAGAGTTCAAAACAGACAGCTGCTAATTAGTCAATCTCCATTCACATATTAGAGTTGTACTGCTCCCAGATAGCTTCAATTTTCCCGTTTTCTTTACAACAGGTAGCATTAGCAGACTGTTTGGTGTAAAAACCCTCCTTCTTTATTTGTAACTTCGTTTGTGTACAAATCAAGAATTGCCTTTTTTACAACAGAAGCGAAGGGTAGGCCCTTCTTGTTTTTAACGTGGGTTCGTTGGTAGCGATAGGAAGCTTTCCTCGATGCTCGAATCGAGTCTGTTTCCCTTGGACGATCCGACTGACGTTGCGGTTAGAGAGCTTCAGTACACAGTAGAAGCTCTGCTGGCCTTGAATTCGACTCTTCCCCGGGTGAGCTCGCTTGAGTGCTGCTACGATGCAAGAGTTTGCAAAGGAGCCAGAGAAGTGTTCAAATCCGAGAGTTCAGATTGAAACTGGGATGCCAAGCAAGTAGGTGTCAAGAGCCAAGCAAAGCCACTGGAACTGATCCAACCGAACCCAAGCCTAATGAACCGAACCCCTTCCCATGGGGAAGTGGTGGTGTATAAATAGGCCATGAGAAGTATGGTTGTCTCCTGGATTCATGGGATCTGGCCATGCCTAGGACCATACCACCTCTGTGGGATGTGACCACTTAGGGGTGATGCGAGCCATGCTTCATCATTGCGTAGGATGCGGAAAGTGGGTAGGCCCACTTCCCGAAGACGGCGGCCGCTTGCTCTGTTCAGGCGAGTCCGCTAGTGATTAGGCGAGCCCAGCCTCTGGGCGAGCTCAGCCTTTGGGCGAGCTCAACCTTTAGGCGAGCTCAGTCTTTGGGCGAGCTTAGCCTTAAGGCGAGTCTAAGGCGAGATGGCGAGGTCAACTGGCGAGCCTCGCCATAATGAAGGGTGGCTTTTTCTCCTGGAGGGCAGGCGAGGCGTTTCAAGCGAGCTTCGTCCTCCAGGCGAGGTGCGCAGGCGAGCCTTCAGGCGAGTTCGACCTTGGGGCGAGCTTGTTAGAGGAATTACAAGCGGGCAAGTCTCCTCCAGGCGGGCCCCACGCATGCTGGCGAGTTCAGGTCCTCGAGCCAGCTAGCGCTTGGGCAAGCTCGACTCAGGCGAGGAGCCTCGTGCAGGTGAGCTCGAGTGGTACTAGGCTTGTGCAGGCGAGCTACTCGGGGGCTTCATGCAGGCGAGTCCCCTTCTGGGCGAGCTCCTCGCACTTTGGCGAGTCTCGAGCTGGTGCTTGGGCGAGCTCGACTCTCAGGCGAGAAGTCTAGTGCCGGCGAGCCTTCACTCCAGTGATGTTAAGTTGGCGAACTCAGTCGTGCAGAGGCGCCTCATGCAGGCGACCTTCCTCTTCGGGCGAGGCGAGCATTTTTTATCGCCTACAAGATAAATATAAAACAAACTTTGTTGGGAAGACACATGAATTTTGTTGAGGATACATAACTAAAATAACAAATCCGATTAAAATTAGCATAATTCTAGGGAATTATATTTGATGCATCTATCACACGTGACAATCCTAAATACGTACTATAAAAAATAGCGTACAAATAATATATTTGCTAAAAATGATGATTTTTTAACTTGTGAGTTATATTGTTTTAATGTAATGTTGCTAAGTGCATGGAGACAAACAACCCCAAAGGTTTACAAAATATTTTTTAAACTAGGTGAAATACACATGTATTGCGCATGGCCAAATATCTTAGTATTTTAGGTTTGTTTATTTATTGTAATATGGTTGTGAAAAATTTTATGATTACCATAATATATTAAAGTTTTTTAGGATATTTCCATGTGTAAAACCTTGTTGATTTCCCTTCGAGAGGAATACTAAAGTTTAAAGTCTTAAAATATTAATGATTTACGAGCAATTTTAATGATATGATGGCTTAATTTCAAAATATTAATGATGTAAGAGACCAATATTGAAAATACTCTTATTATTAATGAAAAAATAAATTTTGAATTCATCAAAGAAAAATAATAGGTTTCATCTAGTCCTATTGGATTTTATTTATTTATTTAAAAAATTACTCCCACTTGTTGTTTACAGCCAGCAAACGAGTATTATAGTAATTCAAAAGCTTTTTTTCTAGAATTCTCTGACTCAAAATGTGTAAATTTAAGAAAACATAAATTATGTGATCAATTTTAAAATCTAATATTGTAATCCTTTGACATCTTCTTAACTAAACTAATTGATTTGTTTAAAATTTTGAAAACGGTTACTTTTTAGTGTTAGAAAATTATAAAATGTAATCTTAAAATGCTTATACTATTATGCACTCATATAGATTGTATTTTAACAAAACAATTTAGATCTATCAAATGTCAAAAAAAATCAAAAATTTTAAATTAAGGAGTTAGAAGAATCCCATATCCACAACAATATCTATATCCAAGCTATGTACTTCATAAACTTATAAGAAGGTGAGTAACATAAAATGAATAAAAAAATTTATTTTATCAAATAATTAGTTTCAGATCGTGAAAGGCAAGGAGAATCAGAAGGATCTCATACCATTCCAATTTAAAAATAAACTTCTCTATAGAATCTTTAGAAATAGATTTTTAAAGTTAATGTAAAGGATAAATCTAAGGACAAATAACCCAAATCAGAGCATTGAATGGCAGACTTGGTATAAAATTTACTCTTGTAAAATCGATGTCACATGTATCTTAAGTCGTGCTTTGTTTAAGGGATGATCTTATAAAACTGCCCCTCAACTATTTGTTGGGGGGTGAGGGGGGAGAAGGGGGGTTTGCGGGTGGGGGGGGGGGGTTTGTTTAGAAAACCCTCCTCAATTATTTTAATTTGAGAAATCTCCCCCAAATTTTGGGTACTCATTTCATCTCAACTTTAAAACTTTAACTTCCCTTAACTTTTCTTATTAAACCCCTCAAAACTAACACTGTTGAGTCTAATCTATTATATGAGATGTATCTCTCAACCATAAAAGAATTACATTGGTTTTTGTTAGATAAAAGAAAAAGAAGACATATAGAGGGAAAAATCATCATAAATTGGTCGTAGTCCTTTTATTATTAATTGAGTGTATCTTTTTAACTAAAATGGATTTTTTAAAGGGTATTCTGTCCAAATCTCATATTAAAGAAACGACGTTAAGGGATTTGTTGAGAGAAATGAAAAAGGTCAGGATAGTTTTTACGGGACACACCAAAAGTTGAGGGGGATTTTAAAAAATTGTTGACGTACCAAAGTTGTGATGAATTTTCTACAACCCCCTGCCCTTCCCCCCTCCCTAGTTAGGGATTTTTTTCCACAAATTAAATGAGTTGGGTGCATTTTCTGAGACAACCCCATGCTTTGAGGGATTTTTGAAAATTAACCCTTATTTTAAATATGGCTTATTTACATATCCGTCTCTCAAAAATTTTCAGGGACTAATATGGAATTATTGAAGATTTAAAATCAAGGGACTAATATCTAAATAATCTTTAAATTTTTGATCTTATAGATTAATTATAGTTCTATAAGATGTCCTTAATTATATAAATTTGACAAGTAGCGTATAATATAATTAATTGATATTGATAATCAATGTAGTTTAGTTAGGATTAGAATGTAATATAGAAAAAAATAAGGGTAATATTATCTATAAAGAGTTTTTTCACAACTCCTACTTTTAAATAGAGTATAATATAATTAAATAATTGTTACTTTCACATATGCATATGGGCGCCTTCTTATATGAAATTTATAAGAAATAATACTTTTTTTTGGGTCGCTTTTACAGTAACAAGATACACAAGTTAGAAAAAGAATATAAAAGATGCGTGATTGAAAGTGAGTGGATTGCTTGAAATCTTAAAAAGCGGAACACAATAGGTACGACCATGTGTAAAATAGTAAAATTTCTTTATAAAATTATTAATTGCACCTAACCAGATTTTCTGATGACACTAGGTTATGATATGTGCTTCACTCATCAATAGTATTAGTGGTGGGGCTAAAATGTCATAAAGTGGAAGTACACTCAAAAAATTAATTCATGTTTGGTATCTTTCAACACATGAGATTCAAAAAATTGATTCTCAATTAGATTGATGAATTTGCAAGTAAAAGGTTAACTAATAAATAAATATTTGGGAGCTGATATAAACTGTTGAGATGTTTTTTAATTAGAATTTCGTCAGTGGTGCTTTTTGTTTTTTAAAAAAATTAACACTGTAGTTTGATTAGAGTGATGATTATTAGATGCAATAGCTGACGTGTACATAATTAATACAAGATTTATTTATTTTCCTAATTTTTAAATTCCCCTGATTAAAGAACAGCGCTCCGCTAATTCTCTCGTCGAGGTGCATTGTAGTTCCATTGTCTACGGCAGCCAACGTTATGTCTGGAAAATTATTTGTGGACCCAAAGTTTCTATAACCCAAAAGTGACTCTTTGTGTGCTAGCAAATAAAAGATAATTGATGCTTCAATGAATCATAATTTATACATTAAAAAAAACAAAGATTAGTTGCAAGGTTTAACCTTGGGCCTAATAATTTAGAATTAGATTGCGGGATTTTTTGAGTCAAGAGTTAAGTGTGTTGTTATCTTTGCTTATGGTAAGACGAAGGAGAAAATAGTGAGATTTGGGGTAAGTTTTCAATGATAGTGATCTAAGGAGTTACGTTACAAAAGACCCTTGGTCACAACTTGAAAAGAAGAATACATGTTTAAAAGAAATTTTCATCCTAATGTTTTACACTAGAATCCATTTTCTAATATCATAAGTAGATTTCTAACTTCTCTTCCAAAAATTCAACCAGAAGCAAAGAACTTTGGGCGAGCTTGGAAGTTTTTTTATGCTGCTTCTGCTTATCTTTTTAAGAAGTAATGAATAATGATATTTGGTAAAACTTATTTTGAATGCTCATTAAGTGTTACTACTTTTAAGAGGTGCTTTTAGAAAACATTCTAATGATGCTTTTAAAAGCAGCTTCTGGTTTTTGTAAATTTAATAACGTATGTAACATTTAGATTTTGACATTCTTATTTTATAATCCTAAAATTATATTGTATATTTTGATAGCTAAAATTATATCTATTTTTCTCATTCTCACTTATAATAATCTTTAAGGATATTTTCCCAAGCACCTTACATACTTTTGGAAGTAGCTTATGATGCATGATACCAAATAGTTATTTTCAACAGCTTCCATAAGTTGATTATATAAGCAACTTGTCATAAGTTCCAACAGCTGGTCCTTCCTCTTTTCTTATGTCAAGTCCAGTTATGTTGGTCCTATGATTCGTTGGACATATATGCAGACACATAGCTTAAACACCACAAAATATAGATCGCAATCTCTACAGTTGTTTCTTTTATTAGTCATTGCACAAATTATTAAAACCACATGTGGAGCATTTTATATGTGGGAGCCTCTTGTTAGTTGAAGAGTGAATTGTTCATTTATGATAATGACACTATTTGAAAATTGCATCCTGGTGACCTGGTCCATGAGCTTTTCATAACTCTACCCAACTTTGTTATGATCTTAGACATTGATTTTGGAAAATACAAACTTGATAAAACTCTTTTCTTATTTTGTTTTCCTCTTTATCACAGAAAGAATATATTGATAGCAGTTGTGCCTACCATTACTTATAAAGCTTTTTTTTTCCTAAAAAAGAATTAATGAAATTTTAATTTAATATTACAAAAAAATCACTTGGCATGCAGTTATAATATTTCTTTTTGCAAAAAAGTTGACTATGATATTTACAATGAACATAGAAAATCAAGAATGTAAAACGAAATCTTTTATCATAGGATAAAAATAATATTTACAATGAGCATACGACAATATTTCGATAAACCAACCAAATCGATAATATTGCAGGATAATTTTTTTTCACAAATAGTTCAGTAAGCATTATATACAAGATTCTGATAAGTACATTCAATTGCTCTCTTTAAGGAGCTCAGCCACACAAGTCCTCTGTTCTTCACTCAACTCTCGAGGAAAAACAACATGAAACTTAATTATCAAATCTCCCCGCGCTCCATGCTTATTAGCTATCGGCATCCCTTTGCCTTTAATCACCTTCTCATATCCTGGAAATATAATCTCATTATGAAAATAACAGCTTATCTTTTCTCCATTGATAAGCCTAAAGGTAAATGACCAACCAGTGAGTGCATTTGCTAAGGGAACTTTTACTTTCAGTGCTAAATTGTCGCCAATTCTCTTGAATAAGGGGTGATATTTTTCTGAGATTAAGAATACAATGTCAGCAGGGAGAAACCCAGGCATTTCGTCTCCCATCGAATCGAATATTATCTTAGTTCCTTTCTTCCATCCTGGCTTTACTATTATTGTATGACATTCTTGCTTCTGGAGAACCCACCTGTAATAAGGGGCAAAGGGCAAATAAGAGATTAACGTAGACTTGCTCATTTTAATGCAAGTGAGAAGAATTAGATAGGTACAATGAGGGAATAGGCTTGATAAGATTGCTAATTTGGCTCATGTCACACTGAGGAGCTTCACTGGGGGTATTTTGGTAACTACGCATGCATTGCCTGTGTGCATCATTGCATAGAAGAGAGATACATATCTATCCATGTAAAGAAACGAAAAATTAAAGATGATGACGATACTGAATTTTTTTCTTTTGATAGTTATAGAAGCAAGGTTTCATCTCATACTTGTTCTAGAAGAAAACAAACTGCTTTAGTTTAAAAAAACACAATCACGATCCTACTTATAGTAGATAAATTTCAAACTCCGGATGCCACAGCTACTTGAAGTCTAAAACTGTAAATAAAATTTATAAAGGAGCCTTGTTTTGATTTTAGACTAAATAATTCTCTCACAGAATGAAAAACTAAAAGTTTTCTGTGAAGTACAAATGTCTCTTAATTTACTGCTGCATAGTCATTGTAATTATTTGTAGAGTAAGGTGTTTACCCTCTGCCAAGGAAAAAGGTTGTTAAGATACATGACACTTTCAGCGCATGACAAACTATATAGACAATGTACATCATACAGTTTACTTCTCAAGATCTATATCGCAATTATAACAAGAATAATAATCATAATAAGATGAAGAAGAAGAAGAGAAGGAAAAAATGTATACCAAATTCTCCTCATGTCAGCAACTGTCTATTAGAAGTTCCCGCGCCCCCACACCACCCCCCCCCCCCCCCCCCAAATCTATTTATTTCATTAACTTATGTATCTGATAGAATACTTCACCAAAAACTAATCAAAAGAACTTTCTTTAGGACTTCGTCAATTATCACTCAGTTATTATAACTTTGATGTTAGTTTGAAGACTGCTCAAATGATCATTTCTACTCTCACAGTACTTTGTAATCATAATACAATTTACAACTATCAACTATATATATGCATTTCAAATTTACTTACCCAGCCTTTGTGACAACATCTCTTGTAAACTTGACTTCTTTCTTGCAACCCCAAAAGAGCTCCTCAAGTGTACACTCAAGCTTGCTCTCTATTGGCATAGGCTTCCTCTTTACATTATTAGAGACTGAGCTACATGACCTCTTTAAGTTCAAGTGCATATTTCCATGGACACTGGCTTTATTTGTAAAGTCCTGATTGCTAAGCGCCTATAAAGAAAATTATGACAGTTAATCCTACATCAATATATATTCTTCTATAAGAGATACATACATGGAGAGTGTTATCAAGCATAGTAGCATGTTTTTATAAATACCTCATAAGCTTGAGAGATGGCTTTGAATTTGGCCTCTGCCTCTTGTTTGGAGGAGACCGGGTGCTTATCAGGATGCCATTTTTTTGCAAGAATTTTGTAGGCTTTTCGGATTTCTTGAGGAGAGGAGTCCTTTGAAAGGTCTAGAATCTCATAAAACTTAGAGGGGTTGGCCATGGATAATATTGATGCTCTTAAACACTTGATGTAAGAGATTAATAATATTGATGCTCTTAAACACTTGATGAAGGAGAAGCTAACACTTGATAAAGGAGAAGCTATATAAAGGAGGAAAAGCAAGAACACATTGGTAGGGGAAAGTTGGAGCTATGTTGTTGGAGCCACAAGTTCCATAGAAATCAAATATCTTGAAGTTTAGACCAACATGGTGTATAGTATTATATATACTATATCAAAATTAGGTTTCACTAATCCTTGTTTTTGTAGGAAGTAATCTATTCAGCTACTTCCGCTTAATACCTTCTTGAATGACTTATTTTAAAAATTTCGCTCGAGGGAGGTTGAACCAATGACACACTAATAGCTCGTCTAATATATTTTCCCTTGATTTAGTTTATAGTCCATTAGGTGGCTGACTTAACCTATTCCATTCCTTTACTCTTATTGAATCCAAGTCTCATTCCTGTGAATAACATAGTCCTGAGTATATATATTCGTTAGTTTTTTCGAATGAAAAATAAATAAAAATTGCACTAATCGAGTATGAAAACGTTGTGGATTACTATTAGATGGTCAAAACACCTTATAGTTGTTTAGTAATCTAGATTGCGTTTGGTCACCAAACCATATTTCTTAATTAAGCTTTAGGAATTAACATCACTTTCATCTTTATGGTAATGTGTGGCCCGGACCTCTATTGTTATGCTAAAAATATAGTTATAACTACTATAATTAGCAATATAGAACTAAGAAAAAACTTCTATTAGTCAGTAATCTGTCGAATCTTTCTTGAGGAGTCCACTAAATTAACATCTCAGGTACAATTCAGACTTTAAATAAGTACTTTTCTCTTGTCTTAATGAACTGTTAGCGCTAATTATAGGAAGAGTAAAGGCGTCATGATATCATGGAAAATAAAAGCTCTACATATGATTTGTTAGTTGGAGTGTCTCTTTAAATGACAAACAGGAGAAATGTGAACAATCAAGCATTCATAAAGAAGAAGAAAAAAGCAAGCTGTGAACTCGAAGAAACTCAGAAATGTCATTCAGTCAGATTAAGTTATTTCCTTTCTTTTGTTTACTTATTTTAACCACAACCCAACTGGACTACTTTCAATATTGTTAACTGTAATGGTTATGGCTAACCTGTTGCACTCAAAGAGTCACCTCTGAGGGGAAAAAACTTGTTGCACAAGGAAAACAACTAACCTTGTCTTTGTTGAGTCCTGAAGATTGGTAGTAATCATATTTTTACCTTATAATGAAGCCCGGAGTAATGTTTACGGAACATTACAACATTCCTTCACACTTGGGTAATAGGAGGCAGGTAATTAGGGCCAAAATTACTGTGAAGGTTGGTTTTAATCAAAAGAAAGAAGCTGTGTTATCTTTACTTATATTACATTTGCATGCAAAATGCGAATATCTATGCAGTAACTTATTGAAACAAGATTTATGAATATTGACATTCCTGAGGTATTGCAGACTCTAGCTTAACCAATAGATAATATGGAAAATAACTGTTTGAAAAGATCATTTGAGGAGTCCATGACCTGCCGGTAATCTTACCGCCGAGCCCCAAACCGAAAATTTCCAGCCCAAATTCTGCTCATTCCTTCGCCTCTCCGATGAAAGCTCAGCCCTTTCCCTCCTCCACCATCATGAGCGGGCGGAGAACCCCAACCGTAAACTCACCGCCCCCCTCGACCCCACCCCCATCGCCCCCTCCCTCTTTCCCCCCCAAAACCCAAAACCCTAACGGGTCCAAACCCAAACCCGAAACCCGCAGATCCCTGACCCCCTCCCTCAACACGTGGCACCCGCTACCAGTCCCGATCTCCGAACTCTCCCTCCCGTTGACCCTCCCCACCGGTCAAACCTTCCGCTGGCGCCGAACCTCCGCCGTCGACTTCACCGGCGTCATCGGGCCCCACCTCCTCTCCCTCCGCCACGTGGACCGCCACGCGGAGTTCCTCCACCACAACCCTAACCCTAACCCTGGCTCCTCTCTCTCCGCGGTGAAGTCAGCGGTCGGTGATTATTTTAACTTGGCGGTCGATCTCGGGGAGATGTGGAGGGGGTTCGCTGACGTGGACGAGAGGTTCGCTGAGCTGGCGGGGAGGTTCGGGGGCGGGGCCCGCGTGCTGAGGCAGGACCCGGTGGAGTGCTTGTTTCAGTTCCTGTGCAGCTCGAACAATAACATAGGGAGGATAGAGAAGATGGTGGGGGTAATTTCGTCATTTGGGAGGAGGCTGGGGAGTGTTGAGGGGATCGAGTTTTTCGAGTTCCCGACGATCGAGAGGTTGGCGGTTGTGACGGAGGCCGAGCTCAGAGAGGCTGGATTCGGGTATAGGTATGATTTTTTTTTTCTTTTTTGGGGTTTAATTTGGTGAAGAAATTTGTGGGTTTATTGATTTGTGATGAAAAGTTGCAATCCTTGTAGAGAAAACGGTAAATTTTGATGGGTAAAGTGAGGTTTTGTGATTAGTTTTTTTTCCTCTTGCTGCCACTGAATAGCAATAGTTTTTTTGTTTACGTAAGTAAGAAAAATAGTGAGTAAGGAGTTGCTTTGTCGAAAGATTCATAGCAAGGATTGGAGTTTTTTTACTAGAAAACTGCCGAGGAAAGAATTTGACAAGAAGATGGGAAAATTCTTGGTTTAGAGAAAGAAAATGGAGATTTAATGGTGTATTTAGCGGTTTAGCAAACCGGTAACAGAAAATGGAGGGGAGAAAAACAAGCTGCATTGTGAAATTGCTGCATAAAAGAGCTTGAAGTTTTGATAAACCAATTTATGTTGTATTTTTCTTTAATATCCATTCTGTGTTGATCAGAGATTAGATATGTGGGGAGCTATGATATATCATTTACGTGGGAGGAAATAATGTAGGGGTTGAGAATGCTTGGGGATTAGGTGGTGAATGAGGGTCGTGATACAATGCAGAAGAATGATTACACTAATAAACAGCAGTTATAACTGATCCGTATAGAGGTTAGGCTTAGTTGAGGACATGGCTCTTGACAAAATTGATGGGAAGAAAACGATTCATGAGGGCACTCCAAAAATTAGTATAAAGGTTTTGTTTGTCAGAGGTTATAGGCTAAATTATGAGATTTTAGTCTATTTGAAGCCGTACCTGTGCAGGACACCAGAACTTCAATGGACACCCTTTGGGTATATGCATACACTTATTGAAATGTGACTCAATTGTGTAATACATGCTTTAATTTAAAACACTTTCGTACACATCTTGGACGTATATCCTACACCTCACATACTTTTATTGAAATTTGTTAGACACAGGTCAAGTTCGTCTCTGCACGTGCCCAGTTTAGAAATATGCTTTTAGAGGTGTGTGTATACATATGGGTGTGTCCCTGTACCCTGCTTTTTACAAATTTGTGTATCCCGCATCTGGACCTGCAAACATTACCTATCTGTGTCACTTGGTCCAGAGTTTAAAAAAAAAATTTGTTTTATTGTAGCACCTCAATTAACTTGCTACTTTTGAATTGTGTAATTCTTGTACAAACAATCAGGGCAAAGTATATAGTTGGAACAGTTAAAGCCCTGCAAACAAAGCCTGGCGGAGGTGCAGATTGGCTTATGTCTCTTCGTGGTCGGGAGCTCAATGAGGTGATTGATGCCCTCTGTACTTTGCCTGGAGTAGGACCAAAAGTTGCTGCCTGCATTGCTCTGTTCTCACTCGATCAGCATCATGCAATTCCTGTTGATACTCATGTGTGGCAGGTTTGCTTTTTGTCATGTATCTGTACTGTTTTTTTTCGAAAGACACCCTTTTGGTTTGTGCGAGCTTCATTTTTAAAATTCTGAAAATGCCTTCACATTTGGGGAAAAAAATAATGCTACACATGAAAAAATTAGTGGAAATCCCCTCAAGCTTGGAAAAATACACCCAAAAAAATTAACTGCTTGTTCTCTTGACATTTTGACTATGGCACTCCGCCAGATTCCGTGTCATGCATGCATCATGGACACACCGGAATACTAGTGTCATCTAGTGAAAACATAAAATATATTCCAGGTATGAAGCTTTGTCACTAGAATGCCACATGTTATAAATTAATCAGTGTTGACACTCAACTAGAAGGGCTTGAACTTTCATCAGATATCTACCCCTTTTAATTGGAAAGCGATGTATTTCTTCAGGGAAAGATAGATATATGTGCTATATGTCTACGTGTTGCATGTTGATTTCCTCGCTGAATTTGGTGTTACTGATATAAGGCTAAGTTTCACACTACCATCAATTTGAGCCTCTGAGAGCATTTTGCACAAAACTGCCGCAAATGTTTTGATTGGAGAAACTACCATGAATCTTTTCACCACACTATGTTTGGTGACAATTAGGCCAAGTTGTCCTGTTCTTCATGCTGACATGTTCTGGATAATTTTGCTCTTATGTGCTTCATATATTTTCTATATTGCTTTTATGAACTTTGCTAGCTGATAGATGTATGCAAAGGTAGTTTAGACCTTTTGTCCGAGTCTTAGACCCATTATCACCAATTTCCAGTAGTTCATCGTATTTTTCACACTTGAAAGCTCATGGTAGTTTTCTCTAATAAAGAGGAAGTTTATGGCAGGTTTGTGAAAATTTACCGCAGATATTTGTGAGGGCTGTTCATATGGATGTACACCATCTTTGACCTAAAAGTTATGGTTTTATTATGTTCTCTTATGTAGATTGCGACCCGGTATCTACTGCCAGAGCTTGCAGGCAAGAGTCTAACACCAAAGCTTTGCAGTCAAGTCGCCGAAGCGTTCGTGTCAAAATTCGGGAACTATGCTGGTTGGGCACAAAATGTGCTTTTCATTGGCGAGTTACCTTCTCAAAAGGCTCTTGTTACTAGTGTGGAAGAGACCAAATCTTCTAAGAGCAAATCTTCGAAGAGAAGAAGAGTGACAAACAAAGTGGCTGTCCCGGTTCTGGTGGAGAGCGGGTAAATCACAGGGTAGGAGTCTCTTTACCTGTACCATTGATGGTTGTTTTGTATATCAGTTTCTCATTTATCAAACATTTCATCACGTGGTTCTCAGATGGATATGGTCTCAACAAAATCTGCTCCGGTGAACTGGAAATTATTGACGATCTAAGAAAGAATTTTGGGAATTCATGCCATTTTGAAGGATATTTTTGTTCTCGATGGAAGGATATATTTGTTGTCCGAGGAAATGGAATCAGTGCTACTGTTGCTGGAACCATATTATAATCTAGGAGCTCAGAAGCATGGAGGCATTTGGTTATACTGCAATTTGTCTTATTATTATTATTATTTTCTATTGGGATGCAAAAAATCTGTACGATCCGAGCAATGCATGCTTGATTTCATTTGTAACAAAGTGTATACTGGCTAACTTAATTTGTACGCAAGAAAAAGTGAGATTCAGAATGTTTTGAGAATTTGCCTGAAACATCCAGCGAAAGACGTCACTGTACAATATTTACAGTTGCATTTGACATTAGAAATGAGATTCTTCCAACAGAACTGACGAGTTTTATATAACGAAATAAGAGCACTGGTACGAACTAGAAGAAGATAGTTTAATCTGAAATGGGATAATCTTTCTACCAGTAAAGTTAAGATGAAATACTTCTATTGCGTACAACTTATACATCCCTCCAGTTATTCTTCAATTCTACACTCAGACCATCTAACTGCTATTCCCTTTGGCTGCCAATAGCACTTTCTTCAACCTCAAGACCACCACATATTTCTGAATGAAAATAATACCAACCTGAGTTTATATAATTTACAAATTACACTAAAATTGATAAAAATAAAACTACAGAAAGCTACAAGAGTACAACACTGAACACACCGTCCAAGTTCTCTCATTTGTCAACCTGTGTTAGAATTGTTTCCGGATGAGGATCTCAACAACGGATGATGGTTCGAAGTAGAGGCGCTCGTTAAGCCAGAATTAAAAATCATACCCTGAGAGGGTCCAGAAGAGGATGGGTTAATCGCAGAGAGAGGCAAACGAGGGCCAAAACCGTACACTTGCTGTCTCTGCATGAATTGCATATGAGGATGGCTATTTTGAGGAATGCTGTTACCAAATGCTGCAGGTGATATGTTTGCTTGTCCAACTGAGGTTGGCATAGTTGGTGCACGCGCGCTCGTGTTTGTTGTGTTCATCGCCATTGCTGCTCCTGCTGCTGATGGCCCTGCTGCAGTTGGTGGAGTGGTTCCTGGTGCAGTGAACCGCGTTGACATCATTCTGACCCGTTCAGTTGAAAGTCTTTGTCTTGATTTCTCCACTTGTTCACATTCCTTCATTAGTAAGGTTTCTACTTCGGCAAATTGCTTCAGCTTCAGCTCAAGCCTCTTTAGCTGCACAAGGTTGAAAGAGAGTTGAAGAATATCAGAGTAATATCAGAACCGAGAGGTATATGCATCGTATTTCATCAAGATCCCATAAAGTTATATCTTGTATTGACATTTACAGGTAGTGCTTATAAAACTATGCGGAACATGTAGGAGGCAACCGAATTATCAAAATGTAATAAAACTTAGCAGTATAGGATGCCATCAAGGCAGACTTCTTATCCAAAAAATTGTATAGGGGGCGAGGACTTTGCTACAATGGCAGTTATTAATTAAATAGAACACAGTAAGAATTCATGCCTCAAAACCCAGCTTGGACATGAGTCCACTGAATGGTGTAAGATACACTGGTTGTACTGTCAGATGAATATACCTAACACAAAGGGTCAGTACATATTTGATTAATGGTCATACTGTCAGATGTATATACTCAATATACCTATAATACTAAATAAAAGCAGATCTATTTGTCAGCAAGAAGTTGTCAACCATTGGCGCTTGTATCCATAGATGTTATATATTTTGACTAGCGTCACTCTGATCGTGTATACAAAAAAACAAAGGACATTTTTCTTTAAATTATGTCGAACTCATCCCAGTTGATAAGACTCCAAACCCATTGAAGTACACAAGTTCAAAATACATCTTCTGTACCCTGGGCTGATTTATTGAAAAATCTGAAAAAAGATATTTTAGTACTCAACGGATGCTAACAATTTTTTGCATGGGAAGAAGTGGGGGGGGGGGGGGGGGGGGGGGGGGGGGGGGGGGGGGGGGGGGGGGGGGGGGGGGGGGGGGGGGGGGGGGG
>JBAKGM010000412.1:6779719-6791892 GCA_037177215.1 Asparagus racemosus | reverse complement strand
CCCCCCCCCCCCCCCCCCCCCCCCCCCCCCCCCCCCCCCCCCCCCCCCCCCCCCCCCCCCCCCCCCCCCCCCCCGAAAACCTCTAAACTTAAAGGGGTTTTTTAATATTTTGGAAGTTATGTGGAGTTATCTTATACTTGTCCAAAGTTAAGGGGGTTTTCTGAAATTTAGCCTTCTTTGTATGATTGAAGAGCAACACTTATTCCACTTATTTATTACACAAGCATTTTGTCATGCTCGCATGGGTAAGTCTTTCTTGTAGAATAAGTAATATGGAGCGGATAGCGGGAACTAAACACGTGTCATTAGCTTGGAAGGTAAGTGATCTATTTTTATATATAATATATTTTTTTTATGGATATGAGCAAACAAATGACTTATACCAATAACTCTCCTTCTTGACATCCTTCCTTTTTTATAATATTAAAAAATAAAAAAGGATATAAAAAATGTCGATGCTCCTCCAGTGATCACAGCAATTGGAAATATCTTTTCGATGTAGGAAATACGGAGATTTTGCTAGCTGCCAATGCCATTTTATGTTGACGTTTTATGATAAAAAAACTTTTGAGATTTGGTATGAACTAAGGGTACATTGAGTTAAACCCCACAACATGAAACAATCAAATAAAATATTGCAATTAGATGAGATATAAGGCATTCATATATTGTTTTAATCTAAAATAATATCATACTTAAACCTCAATTTTTTAATTCTTGCATTAGAATTTCAACTTAATTAGAAAAGTATATATAGTTTCAAAATATCCATAAAATAATCATAAGAATCTAAATATTTATTCCTAGAATAATCTTAAAAGCCCATTAGAATTTCAATCTAGTTCATGGGAAAAAAATGAATAAAGTAGAGAGAATTTGAAATAATATTTTTTGGTAATTTGTGTACATAATTTGTTTATTTTTTATGGATCACAGAGAATATTTTTGTAATAGGAAAATTTTTAACTCTATAGATCTTTACATGTCATGCGTTTTTTAATGGTATCTTATATTCTATTAATATTTTAAAGAAAGACGTGGTCGAAACAATAACCCCTCTTTGTAAAACCAGTAAAGACAGAATATCATATAAAAAATAATGAAAAAAATTGACCAACTCATCAATAATATTTTAAGACAAAGACTAATCCGTGAGCATTAAATATAATTTGACACATGTATAATTTTGCATATATGATTTTAGGTATAATTTTAGAAAAAATCCATTTATGGTGGATGTCTCAGAAAACACTCCTCCAACTATTTTAATTTAAGAAAAAAAAACCCTCAAGTTTGGGCATATAGGCATATTATAGATAACCCCACTCAACATTTAAAATTTGAGAAAATCCCCCACAACTATATGGTGTCTCATAAACCACCCCCCCCCCCCAAATCTTTCATAATTTTCTCATCAAACTCCCTGACATTATTTTAAAATGTTAAATAACTAAAACACCCTGACTAACCCTTTAAGTTACAAAGAGGACTCTAACCGGTAAAAAAAGATCTTGATCAAGTTACTCAGATTAAAATAGCAAAAGGGGGTTTTCTAAGACACACGCCATATTTGGGGGGGCGGGGGCAGTATCTCAAATTTTTATAGTTGACGATGGTTATGTATAGTATGCTCAAACTTGAGAAGGGGTTTATAAAATTAAAATAGTTGAGAGGGGTTTTCTAAGACACCCCGATAGTTGAGGACAGTTTTCTAAAATTAGCCCATAAATTTATGTGGAGAGGCACTCTACATGAGTTTTTTCCTTTAATTTCTATATTTAAATATATGACTATGAGATTTTTTTTAATTATGGATAGTTATAATTTGATAAGAATTACAAAATATTTTATTATTAGAATTTTCTAAATATACAACAACAACAACAGCAACAACATTAAAGTCTTTATCCCAAATGTTTGAGGTTGGCTACATGAATTTTATTCTTCCATTTTATTCTATTATGGGACATCTCCTCCGTTAAGTTAAATATTATCATGACCTTATTAATTGCTTCTAACTAAGTTCTTTTAGGGTTACCTCTAGATCTCTTAGCCCAATTAATTATAATACACTTTTCCTAACCAATGCAGTAAGAGATCTCCGTTGTACATGACCAAACCATCTTAGTCGATTCTCTCTCATTTTATCCTCAATAGGTGCAACCTTTAATTTACTACAGACGCGCTCATTTCTTATCCTATCTTTTAGTGTATACTCATAAGACCATCATAACATTCTCATTTCTGCTACACTCATCTTTTGCACATATTATTTTTTAATTGCCCAACACTCTGACCCACGAAGCATTGTTAGTCTTGCAACGATCTTGTAGAACTTTCTCTTTAGTATTATTGGTATCATCAAGGTCATCGATAGCGGATAACGTCGCATAGCGGTGAGGGATCGCTAAGGCTATTTGGGGCTATTGCGGTAAAATAGCGGTAAAAAGTGCAAAATCAAATAGCAATCTAATTTAGATATGTATAAGTATTTTAAAAAAATTAAAGAAAAATCTAGAAAATCTGAAAGTGCGTATTCGATGATTTAAAGAGATTCGAAATATGAAATGGACATGTAACCGTCACATAGTACCGAAGACGACAGGAGGAGGAGTCAAAGAGTCGTCGTTTTTGAGAAGATGAGCTGAGTGGTGAGAGGACTGCGTTAGGAGGAGCTCACGGTGAGAGGAAGTGCTGAGGGAGGTGCCAGATGCTATGGGAGGCGGCGGGAGTATGCTGAAAATCGCGGGAGGCGGTGGGATGCAGTGGTTGCGGGTCGGGTTTAATTTTAAAAATTAAACCTCAAACCACTAATAAATAGTGGTCAAAAAGCGGATTTTGCTCGCAATCGCCCGTTATTCACCGCTATGGCGCGCTATTGGCTATTTTTACGAGTGGAAAGCGCAAATTCCGTAATATATCACCACCATTGGGAGATAGCGTATCGGGAAGGGACCACTAACGCTATTAGCGCTACTATTGCGGGGCTATTGACCGCTATTTATAACAGTGAGTATCATACGATCACATAAGACTCCCAAAGTACTCCTTCATTTCAACGATCCCGATTTGATTCAATAAACAATATCATCCTCAATCTCACCATCATGCCGAATAATTGATCCTAAATAGCAAAAACGATTATTTTTAGACATTTATTGACCATTAATATGTACTATAGGCTCTCTTCTTTTTTTAACTTTACTAAAAATGGACTCCATATATTCTGTTTTTATTCTACTAATTCTAAAACCTTTAGATTCAAGAACTTGTCTCCACCTTTCTACTTTAGAAATTATACATCTTCTAGTTTCATCAACTAACACTATATCATCCGTAAATAACATACACCATGGGATTTCATCCTGAATGTGCCTAGTAAGTTGGTCAATAACTAATATACAAAGATAAAGACTTAAGGCTAACCTTTAGTATAAAGCTATGGTAATAGGAAACACTTTAGTCTCTTCATTAGTTCTTTCTCTAGTTGCTACTCTATTATACATATCCTTAATCACATCAATATATATAATAGATACATATTTCTTTTCTAAAATCCACCACATTACCTCTTTAGGCACTCTATCATAAGCTTTTTCTAGATCTATGAAAACCATATGTAGATCCTTGCTCTTCTATCTATATCCCTCCATCAACCGTCTTAAAAATATGTACAGGTTTCATAGTTGACCTCCTGGGTATAAAACCAAATCGATTTTTAGACACATTTATCTCTTTTCTTAGTCTTTACTCAATTACCTTTTCTCAAAGTTTCATAGTATAACTCATGAGTTTTATATCACAATAATTTAAACAACTTTGTATATCTCCTTTATTCTTATATATATGTATCATAGTATTAATTTCTTCACTCATCAGGCATCCTCTTTGTTTTGATAATCTTATTAAATAATTTAGTTAACTATCCTAAGCTTATATTTTCAAGATATTTCTAAACTTCAATAAGGATACCGTCCGGTCCTACGGCTCTTTCACTTTTCATTTTCTGTAGAGCATCTTTAATCTCACTAATCTTAATTTTTCGACAATATTTATAGTTTCTATCATTCACTATATGGTCAAGTTCTCTATGTCTCTCACTTGTTTGGTTATTATCAAACAATTTATGAAAGTAACTCCTCCACCTCTCGATTACTAGAACTCTTTTATCTTCGCTTTTAATACACCTAATGTTACCCAAATCTCTACTCTTCCTTTCTCTAACTGTATGTGTGTGTGTGTGTGTGTTTGTGTGTGTGTGTGTGTGTGTGTGTGTGTGTGTCCCTGCTTAGATTATAACTTGTTATAGAAATTCTCATAAGCATTGTATTTAGTCTCACTAACCACTCTTTTTTGCTTCCTTCCTTGCTAGCTTATATTTCTCCAAGTTTTCCTTGTTTTTATACTTTTGCCACATTGTGTAATATTTTCTTCTCTCTAATTGCCTTTGTACATCCTCATTCCACCACCAACTCTCTTTACCACCTAATTTTCAACTTTTAGATTCTCCTAGTATATCTTTAGCCACATTCTTAATACACGAAGACATGCTATTCCACATAATATTAGTCTTGTTATTCATATTCCATATATCTTTCCTCATTATCTTATTTTTAAAATGTATTAAATTTTCTTCTTTTAAGTTCCACCAGTTTGTTTTTAGTCTCTCATTCATGTTAGTTTTTCTACTCCACTTCTTGATAGACATGTCTAAAACCATCAACCTATGTTGTATAGTTAAACTCTCTCCTGGTATAATTTTATAATTTTTGCATGTTAACCTATCCACCTTCTAATAAGAAAAAAAGTCTATTTGACTACTATTAAATCTACTTTTAAAGGTTATTAAGTGTTCATCCCTTTTTCTAAATTGTGTATTTACTATTATCAAATCATACGATATTGCAAAATCTAAAATTGATTCTCCAGTATCATTCTTATCTCCATACCCAAAACCTCTATATATCCTCTCATATCCGTTATTATTCTTATCAACATGCCCATTAAGACCCCCTCCTATAAACAAATTCTCTCCTAATAAAATCCCTTATACCAATTCATCTAAGCTATCCCCCTTTTAGTACTCTCGGGCAACCCTACTTGTGGTGTGTAAGCATTATTTATATTAATAACCTCTATTCCTAATACAATTTATATTAGTATTATTCTATCTCCAACTGTTTTTACATCTACAACCCTATCTTTTATTATGTTATCTACAAGAACTGCTACTCCATTTCTATTATTCTCTTTTCTCGTGTACCAAAGTTTATATCCCGTCTTTTTAAATTCTCTAGATTTTTCACCCATATATATAGTTTTTTGTAAATAAATTATATTTATCTTTCTTCTAAGCATGATATCTACTAATTCCATTGCTTTTCCGGTAAGTGTACCTATATTCCGAGTAATTAATCTAATTCTATTCTCCTGTAAAAGTCTCTTACTATTTCCCATCCTTTTGTTGTTCTAGTCTATGAGTAATACTATTTGGCAACATATTAGAGAATTGTAGATTCTTAGAACACCCTTGCTTACTTGTCATTACACCGGGATGACATCGATATAACGCGTCGCTTTAGGGGAACACCCTAGCAAATCACCATTGCTTACTTATCATTGCATCGGGGTAACATTGATGCAACGCTTCGCGTTGGGGATGCTCCAATGAATATTTAATGGGATTTATTTTCATGTGGATCCGACTATGTTTTATGCTGGCTGTTAGCTACCTAACGCAATCCTCCTCATTTATCCTGACTTAAGGCAAGCAGTACTGGTGATAAATAAAGCACAACACCGGCAGAGTTAGAAGTTTCTAAATATGAATAGTTTAATTTGATAAGGATTTTTAGATGAATATAAGATTGGATTTTTACATGTCATCTTCTAATAGGATAGAGGGATATATGTATATTTATGATGTGATACATGACAATTTTTCTTACATTTATGATATGACACATGTCAATTTTTTATGCCTCTATGAGTTCCACCAATTTTTCTTTATACATAAAAGAGGGATATAATTTATTTTATTTTCAAAAAATAGTTTGAAATTTTATCAAGTCAAACCAGGTTAACCTAATAAAGTCATTTGACCCTTATCTAACACAGCTATGATCCATATTCATTTATCGCATGCTCATCCTATTAGAACTGTCTACATGAGAGCGTACAGTTCTAAACCCTTTGATGAGAAAAATGAGGGATAGTTTGACAATTCAATCTCCCTTTATGCGGCTCAAAACTATCTATCACATGCAGACCATTATAATATCATGCGTAAGTCATTTATAGATGTATATTACCTTGTAACTTTGAATTGCTCCTGGTTCAATCAAACAAGTTGTACTAAAATTGCTACTCCTATATGTATGTGTCAATTATTAATTCTTCTATTCTATAATGAAAATTGAATCGCTAAAATTTCAAATTAAAGCATCTTCATTATTTTGATGGGCTTAGATACCAACGGCCTAATTTATCTTGTGGGCATTAAAAAATAAATTCTTTCTCTAACTTATTTATTACAACGGTCTAATTAATCTTAAAGATATGTGTAGTAAATATTGTTTATGAGGAAAGGTTTTCTTTTTCTTCCTTCCTTTGTTTCTTTTTTCTTCTTATTTTGCTATCTAGATATTGACATGCCCGGACGTTGATATTAAGTTTCATTAAACATAATTTATATGATAAGATTTCAAAATCAGGTGTTAGGCTTGAAGCTGTCTTCATGAAAACCTAGTCTATGCAAGATTTGTAATTAATTAATATATCCTCCAAATTAGTAGTTGAAATCTAGAGTTTTAAAGGCTTAAAGCACACAAACTGGTTATATTTATTTACAAAAAAATTGCAGTTGTGTACCAATTTGTTGTGTTGATGACGCACCATCTTGGCGTGTTGGCTAGCTAGCATCTTTAAAAAATAGTTTTTTTTTATAAATCTTTCAAAAATAATTTAAAAATAGTAATTTCCCTATCAAAATGATTCTTAAAAGGGTAAAAATGATTGAATACATTATCCTCATTCCTCAGCCTTTTGGGATTTTTAATTTGTGAGCCTAATATGGCCAACATTTACCTTTTGTATCGTTTGAGAAAAAGTTTCCAACTTTATATATTATATATAATTAATTTGTAAACTATAATTAAAATACAATATATGTTTATTTATTTTGTTATTATAGGTTTCTACAACTTAAACAATAAAAATGATCAATTTTGAAAAGTTGGCTCGTAGTGTGAAACGCTTGCACAAGAATATGAGAGTGTTTATAAAACTATAACCTTCAAACTTCATTATAACCTTAGGGTTTTGAAATGGTGTCAATGGACTTAGATGAATTTGGTGTTCCGGTTGGACGAAATAAAATGGATCAAGTGTTGACACAAACCATTTTCATATCACCAGTTTAAAACGGTAAAGTTCACATAACCATCCAAAAGTTTGGCCTATTTTGAAACAAAACAAAAAACTTTTTAAAAATGCCACGTAACATCATAAATATTTCGTCAGAGTACTCCCAATATGTTACTTTTACACCTAACCATGGCAAGTTTTTTCGACATTATGTGAATTTTTTCTCAAAATATACCAGACTTTTTGTAGGTTATATGAAATTTAGCCTTTTTAGAAAAAGTAAAATGTAACAAAACAAATAATTGAAATGGTAACAATAATTATAGTTTTTCTATAGTTTTCACATGAAAAGTATATACAAGCTTTGAGATGCATGGAAAAGTCTACAACTATAACCAAGAATGATAACCTCATGCAGCTTGTCAGACTCCAACTTGCATATTCATTTAATGTTTTCAAAAGTAAAATTATATTATCTCTAATCTCCGAGTATATGAGGTATTATCCAGTTTTACTTCCATTGGGGATTTGATAATAAAAACTTGATGCCATTGGGATTTAGAAACTTGCCTCCCTTTTGGTTGACACTGATTATTAAATAGGTTAAAGATGAACCACTTCGATTTATATTTCAAATTGGGACATAAAACTATGAGATAACAATACTAGAATAAAATATTTATTAATTATTGATGAGGCGCTTCTACTATTATCAGAATATTATAAACTTATTATGTCTCATTTGTTTGGTCATGGATGTTATATCCTATTGTATGTACCAAAGGTGAATATGGATGTCATGTATGAACTTATTATGTCTCATTTGTTTGGTCATAGATGTTTGTATCCTATTGTATGTACCAAAGGTGAATATGGATAATTTTTATACAAACTCAAATTAAAATCACAATGATAGCAATAATGTCAAAATTATTTACAATAATTTTCCCAAGTACGTTTTCCATATTTTCAGATAATCTAGCAAATTAGGCGTACTATTAATTTCAAATATTATGCATCAAAAAGGAAAGAAGATTGACATTTTAATTGAGTAACTCTGAAAAATTCTTCTACACATCTCTATTATTTATTTATTTATTTCTGTTTTTAAGAAAGTTTCCAATTCTTGCGGACAAATATATTTAATATTGAAGATGAAAGGATAAATAGAAATTTAATTAACAATGTATTTTCATTCCAATTAGACAACAAAATTAATTAGTAAATAGCTAGCTAATATTATGCACAAAATCAAATCTTACCCTTTATTACAAGGAAAAGATAATTACGATCACTATTTATTTCGCAACAACTAAAATTTTAAAGGTGAGTTACTTTTACAAAAATGAATTGCAACAAAAAAACATTGTTTGTTACGTGAAAAAAAAAATATTACTATTTTTATTGTTTAGAAATCAAAAGATGCTTATATTTTTACTAGTTTCAAACTGTCTTCATCAAGGGAAAATATCCAAAAAGGCCAAAAAATATCCGGTTACAATTCAAAGGATGCGAATTCTTTTTCAAACACATGAACTCAAGAAAATCTCTCAAACTTTCAAAAATTTCTTTTTCCAGTTTTATTTGTCCGTGTGAACACAGTTGTCTTTAAAAAATGGGTCCCACTGTCTTCTGTATGCCGCAATATATACGGTGGGGGTCCACTTGTTGAACACCCTTTTTCTCCCTTAAATTTTCCTCTCTCTCACATCATCAAGTGCTGTCCGAAAAATTAAATTATTTTATATTATATTATATAAAGAAAACAAAAGAAAGCGTTGCTGGATCGATAAGGGAGGAGACCCTAGATTTGCTGAAGATTGTTTGTAATTATGCTCTGTATTTCTTCAGGTTAGTGTGAGCTCTGTCGTTGATGAACCTGATATATTCTCTTTTTTTCCCTCTATTTTTGATGGATTTTTATATTATTTTTATGGGGTTGTTGAGCTTGTTGGGTGGTTTTTTTTTTTTTTTGTTGGATTTGGGAATTGGGTTTTTGATTTAGGATTTGGGTTTTTGTTTGTTTGGTTGGGGGTGTAGAGTTTTGAGTTTTCCTTTGTAAATTTGCCCCTTTTTTTTTATTTTACAAGAGAGATAGATTCAAGGGTATTAAGTTGCTATAATTTTAATTCATTTTTTGATCTTGTTATTTGATCCGAATAAGGTTTTTTTGTGTGGAATTTGATTTTTTTTCCCTGAGATTTTAGATTAAATTCGGGGGGTGTTATGCTTCTAAAATCTGGTTTTAGATCTTGACTGATTGATTTGGCTTAAAATTGCAGTGAGTTTTGTGATATTTCTTGTAAATATCTTTCTATATTTAGCTAATCATCAATTGTATATTAGGTTTGCTTAATTTTAGCTTTTAAATCATGCAATTAATTTGAATTAATATTTTGTAGATATCTTCAATTTGGATTCGTATTTTGCAAATGCTTGAAATGATGGTCTTTGTGATCAGCGCATGCGGATTTACTTATCCTTTCTCTCAATATCAAAAATCCATTCAAATCAATAGAAAGTCAACATACGAGTGAGAAATTTTGACAAACACAAATCCACAACCACAAGCAGATACAAACAAACAGGACTAATTGCATATTAGAAGACTGATTTGTCCCCAAATCAACCTTTGGAAAGTATTTCCTCTTAAGACAGTAAAATGAAGAATCCTGGCCATGAAATTGGGTTTTTTTTTTATTTTTTATTTTTAAGAACACCCCCAATTGCATCAATTGGCATCATAGCTATTGGCTCCTCTTTATAAGATGTAAGTTTTGTCGAATCTTCATCTTTCCTTCTCTATTTGGTTGAATACATTCATGTTGTATATGATTTTTTCTTGCTGCAAAAAATGATCCATTTTTGTAGTAAAGAATCGCAGAAACTATGCACCTTTTAAAGTGATGCACCAACAAAAATTTATGTGCAGTTGCGTAAGAATTATGCCTTATTGTATATACTACAAACTTATATGTATAAGAAACCGATTATCGACCTTGTTTTCAGTTAGGCTGCAGCGAACTTAGATGCTTGTGATAAAACGAGAAGGAAACATGGAAAAACCTCTATTAAGGAAGAATCATTTTACTGAGAGATCACTTCCATTCCAGGAGATTGAGAAGCATATTGACATTTTATTTCTTTGTTAAGTTTTTTTTACAAAAAAGAATATTAGGTTGTTTATGAGCTTATATAAGTGTATATAATATATGATCCACATCTAAAATATTTAATAAATCTTAAATAAGTTGCTCCATCAAAATTATGCGGATATATTAGTAATTAGAATTGAGTTCATGTCTCCTTTGAAGCTTCCACATCCATTCTACTGGTAAAATATGGTTTGAGGCCTCCTCTTTTACTTGTACCTCATTTTAATAATTATTTTATTTAGATTTCTACTTGGAAATTTTGATTTCTTATTGACGTTGGCATATCTTCGTTACTCGCAGGACCTTGTTTATACTTGGGGATTAACCATTGGAATTTAAAAAGTTCTCAAGCTTCATTTGAATTGGAAGACGGCGATGTGTTGTGTATGTTTTTCTCAACAGGAAAATTCGGTTCGTGGATGTTGTTGTAAACCTGGCTGTTCTTCCTTCCGCCTTGAGATAGGGATAGAAAATCTCATGTCATCTGATATGCATTCAAACATCAGGTAAAAATTTCATTCTATGTTTAAATTGAAAATTGAATTTTTGTTAAACTATTACTATCTACTTTTTCTGTTGTTGAGAGAACTTTAAAATGTTTTCCGGCGCATGCTACTCTTGATCTCTGCAAACTAGCAATTGAAGGATATATGTCGCTGAAATATTGGGTACTTATTCAGTTTTTCTAAAAAAGAAAAAAGGAAAAGGAAAAAAACTTTTTTTTATCCTACCATTCACTTCTTCCAACTGCCTAATGCTCTGGTTTTAAATCGGTTTTCTTCAGATTCCAAACACTAATCTGCTACCTGGAATTGTCAATTATTAGAAAAACTGTTTCTGATTGTTCCAATGAACCTGATTCTTTTTTTGTGGATTATCAATTCGGCAGGGAAAACGGGAATGTAGCTTTACATACGAGTCAAGAACAACCAAAAAATTCTATTCTTCATTCAGAGGAGCTTGAGTGCAAAGATTCATTGGGAAATACTGATAAGAATAGGTTGGATATAATGCTTGAAAGATCTGGAGATAGTACTGATGACAAATTCGGACTTCATCATAGCAGCACTTTGGAAGATGTTCGATCCATAATAGATGGAGATGAATCGGATGGATCAGAGAGTGCCATTGACAGCAGTAATCCATCATTTCTATCGACTACAGAAACCGATCCGGCCATCTGGGAGCTGCCTGAACCAGCGGACATCGACATGGACAGTGTTGCCAACAATGATGATGATGATGAATACAGTGATGGCACAAAATGGGGTCAATCGAGCTGTTTGAGTGGTTTTGATGTAGAAAATGGAAGCAGTATTAAAGAAGAGCGGCAAAAAGCAATGATGGAGGCAATGAATGGGCAATTTAAGATACTTGTGAGTCGATTTTTGGCATCGGAGGATATAAGTTTTTCTGAAGGAGGGGATGGCAATAAGTGGCTTGACATCGTTGCTTCCTTATCGTGGGAGGCTGCTTTGCTTATCAAGCCTGAAGCGAGCAAGGGAAAGGCAATGGATCCCGGATCATATGTAAAAGTGAAATGTGTTGCAACTGGAGCTCGTACTCAAAGGTAATACATGATGATGCTCTCAGAGACTGCACTTTTGATGAACAATAAATTGCTCTATGCGTAAATTTCAACCACCCCCCCCC
>JBAKGM010000412.1:6762967-6776799 GCA_037177215.1 Asparagus racemosus | reverse complement strand
CCGCCCCAAAACCCCCACCGCCCCACCCCCCATTTAAATTTCCATGAAACTGACTTGGATGAAAAAAAAGGTTAATGACGACAATATTTACCCTCATAAGAGAATCATACATGATTATTACATTGAAAATTGAGGAAGACAACAAAACATTGGTGAGTGTTGGACGAGAAACCAAAACTGAAGGGGGTGAAATGTCACTTTTAAGATCATAGGGAGATTTTAAGTAATTTTCCCTTATGCTTATCTATGATTTCATTATCCATATAGATTTTTTACTGTTCAATGAACTGATGGAAGCTAATCTACTTATGACAGAATGACCGTTGCTCTTCATGCAGCGAACCTCCAGAGGCTCATGTTTATTGCTATACACATCAGAACGGAAATTTGACAGTTCTGGTTAAGGAGCTTCCTCCAAAATCAACTTTATCCGGTGAAGAAGAAGGGAAAATTTGGATGTGGACGAGGTGCTTGAAATGTAAGAATGAAAACGGCACCACAACATCCACACAGAGAGTTGTTATGTCTGCTGCAGCTCGTGGCCTCTCATTTGGCAAGTTCTTGGAGCTCAGCTTTTCAAGCCACTCCGTGGCTAGTAGGTTATCCTCTAAGTGTGGGCATTCACTGCACAGAGATTGCCTTCGATTTTTTGGGTATGTTGCTTGTTTTTCTGTTTTATTGTAACTAAGAACTTACTTTATCTAGTTACTTCTATCTGATGCCATACCTGTACCTAACACATACGGCGCCTGACACTTCCTTGGATATTCCTTGAATATATCCATACGCTTATTCGGGCGTACATGATATAATTTGACACACTCGTCTTACACTTCTTTGACGTTTATCCTACACTTAACATGCACTTCTTGAAACTGGCTGGACATGAGTCTGGTTTGTTTGGGTCCATGTCAGTTCAGAGATATGATTTTAAAGGATTGTGTGGGTATCTTGTTCAAAAGCAAGTGGTTTTCTAATGTATAATCTACATGAGAAAAGAATCATAAAAATGTTATTGGAATTTTATTTCTCATAACATGTGAATTAAAAATAAGATTAATCTTATATAAACTATTAATTAAAACATATGTATATAGCCGTGTCCCCGTACCCTACCTTTAACAAATTTTTAGTGTCTCGTGCCTGTACTCATTTCCATGCAACATAAACATGGACTCTTTATTTACATGCTTGATTCTCACATTGTATATTAATAACAATATGCAGATTAGGCTCCAAAGTTGCAATGTTTAGATATTCCTCAGTTGAAATCTATGCTGCATGTAAGCCACCACCGGTAATGGAGTTCAATAGTCTAAATGGACAGGAGTGGATCAAGAGAGAGGCAAAATCAGTAAGTGGCCCTTAAATATTACTATGTTATTTTACATTTTTATGTAGATTCTGTAAATGACGGTCGTGTGTCTCTCTTCAAAGGTGCTTCAAAAAGGAGATCTACTTTTCTCGGAGGTTGCCAATTTTTTACAGAAGTTGAAGCGTGGGGATTTTGGCGTGTTTCACAAGCAATCTAAGAACTCTCCAGCTGCAGTAAAAGATCTTTGTAAAGTTGAAGAGATGTTAATTCAAGAGAAATTTGAGTTTGAGGTCAGTTTTTATTTTATTTATTTTATTTTTTTTTATTTTTTTATTTACTTTCCTTACTCGTAAAAGGAGCTAAATTTTTATATTCTTATGTTGTGGATCAAGCAGGAATCTTTGCTCAAAGCTATCAACTTCAGCGGGCAAATGGGGAAGGGTGTAAATGAGATTCTTAGTTTGAGTTGGTTAAATCAGGAGCTTCTATTTGAGCTATACATATGGGATCTTCGTTTACAATCCCTTCTTCAGTGTACAAAAGATAATACCACGTCCACTGATGAAATTCAAGAGCAGAATTCAGAAAATTGTGATATGGATTTGGAAACTTCTGGTCATAATCTCACCAAAACTGCTGAACCAGTTGAAATTTGTGAAAATAATGGAAACCATGAGGTTGCTGATTTGCATAGCTCAGTTGAAAATGGTCATTCTATGCCAGTGACTGAGAATGCATCATTTGTCCAAGATCAAGTAGAATGTCTTCCAAGTTCTGAGGATTCTTGCAATTCCAAAACAAATGACCCCAGTGAATGGATTTGGACCAGTGCAGTTGAATTGCTGAGGGATTACAGAATCGACCTCCATGGTGGTTCCTTGCAAAAATTTTATTACGTCCATTGCTACACTCCAAAATACTTGACCCCAATAAAATTGGTTGCCCAAGAAAAAGAGTCATTGCACTTTCCTCTAGGTCCTGATGGCGGTGTTATATCCTTATTTGAGGATGACATATCAAGCATAGTTTCATGTGCATTGGCTCTATACGAGCATCAATATGGTCAAATTGAGAACACAGACGAGAAAGATTTGCTTGAAGGCAAAGTAGAACCCAATATTGTAATCGAGAATTCAGTGAGCCTACCATCCGATAGTTCTATAGCGTCTTCTTTTTGGTTGTCTAATGGATCTTTAGAATCCGAGGGAATTCACCCATCTCGTAGCATCTCGTCGATTTCTTCTGATGAATCGGCGACATCTTGTTCTGAAAGTTCGTTCCCTGTTGATAGATTGATAGGTTCAGAGTGTCTTCATCCTGAAATCCCTATTGGTTATGGAAAACAAGCTGCAAGGAGTAAATATTCAGTTGTTTTAATTCATGCTAAAGAGTTCTATGCTCTTCGAAGGATGTGTTGTTCATCTGAACTTGCTTACATTTCTTCGCTAAGTCGTTCCAAGAAGTGGGATGCTCAAGGTGGGAAGAGCAAAGCTTTTTTTGCGAAGACACTCGATGATAGATTCATCATAAAACAAGTCAAAAAAACCGAGATTGATTCATTTCTGAAGTTTGCCCCTGATTATTTTAAGCATATTTCTTTCTCTATAAAAACAGGAAGTCAAACGTGTCTAGCAAAAATCTTGGGAATATATCAGGTTTGCCCCTCTACTATCCAACTTTTGAGTGCACCCTTTCGTGGCATATAATGTTCTCTCACCAGATTTCTATGATTTGTATTGTATTATATAGGTTAGACAAAATAGAGGTGGCAAAGAAGTGAAAACTGATCTGATGGTGATGGAAAATCTTCTCTTTGGACGTAATTTCACACGCACTTATGATCTCAAAGGGGCAATTTATTCCAGATACGTCTCAGATCCTAATGATCCTGAGAAGAAGGTTCTTTTGGATGAAAACTTTATGGAAGATATGCGGATATCTCCCATGTACATTGCGGGAAGAAATAAACATCTCTTTCAACGGGCAATCTGGAACGATACATCCTTTCTAACAGTAAGCACACATGAAATATATTTTTGGGTTAATTTCACAAAACACCTGAACTTTTGGGGTTTTGCACATAACCTTCCAGAACTTATCTTTTAAAAACCCCAAAGTTTTGCCCCCCCCCCCCCCCCCTCCCCCAACACGCAACCCCAATATTATTTGCAAATAACTATAGTTTCTTTGAGAGAAAAAGCCCTTGCCATGTTCAGGTAACGTACACGCCCTACCCTCAGTTGTGGGTTTGTTTTTTCTCTCAAGTAAATTTTAGTTGTCAATTATAGGTAGAGGGTCTGGTGAAAAAAGTTTGAGAAAAGTTTAAAGTTTAGAGGCGTTTTGTGAAACTAACCCTATATTTTTCGTCGCCTATATTTAGATTTTGTTTAATTTGTCTTTTTGTTTTTTGTTTTTGTTGTTTTGCAGTCTATTAATGTGATGGATTACTCTTTGCTTGTGGGAGTGGATAAGCAGAGACATGAACTCGTATTTGGTATTATCGATTATTTGAGACAGTATACATGGGATAAGCATCTAGAGAGCTGGGTCAAATCTTCTCTGGTTCTTCCTAAAAATTCATTACCAACCGTTATTTCCCCCAAGGACTACAAAAATAGGTTTAGAAAGTTCATGTCAAAGTATTTCTTGACCATTCCAGATGCTATGGAGACCTCAACGATGCTCAACGGAACTAAAACTTCATCTATTGAAAATCTCCAGAGTAGTCAAGTCGCTGAAGTATCATAAATTTGTTGAATCCAAATTTGTCTGTCCTGTAAATAGTTGTTTATCTAAGTTTTACCCAATATTTTGCGATTTTTTTAGCAATTTTTTGGGGGTTAGTTGCTCCATGTAAACTGGTGCTTATTCATACGTGTTCTTTTTGTACTATCAAATTGTTGTATACTGATTGTAAAAAGACCGGCAGCATGATCATTTATGTTTCTGTTTTGTTTTGAAAAAAAAGTCCTATGGGTTAAAAGGATGAAATCGATTGCTCAGTATGTTTCAGTTAAATTGGTGTTGACAGGTTAACCACCGTATGTTCTGCATAAATTATACATTGTACATACGGTACATTGTATTCCTCTGAAATTGATGTAAAGAAATGGCTCCCTTTCCCCCCTTTTTCTTTTCAGAAAACCAATTTTTTAAGCATGCTAGAATGCGCTCTATGGCCATGCTTGTAAGCTGAAAAAAAGAGAATGAGCCTATAACAGGAAAAGGAAGTCATATAAGTAGTTAACATGACAACTTACGGTTTAACTATATAGAAAAATATTAACTTAGATTTTCTAGTTATTCGTTCTTTTCTTAATTACACCGATTTTTCTGTGTTCTAATCATGAATTTGGCATCTATAATGCCTCGTTTGGTATGCGGTGATGAGTGAGAATGGAATGTAATTCCAACTTCTCATTCATGTATATCAAACATGATGTATTTTTGGATGCTAGAAATGATATTCTCAATTCTAATCAATTCCCACTTAATGTGGGAATTGCTATTCCCAATGGGTTATCAAGGAATTGATATTCCCACTTAAGTGAGAATGAAATAATAAAATAAATTTCAGATATACCCTTCTTAAAGATATTCCAATTTAATTCTCCAATCGCACTCAAACATGAGAATAAGAATGAGCATTCCATTCTCACATTAATTTCATTTCATTTATATCTTCATTCCATTTTCAATTGACTCCATTCCCACGTACCAAACAAGGCGTAAGTGTATGGATAAGAAATAAAGACAAGAGTGTCAAAGTGTATTATATTTGTATGAGGTGAGGTTTTATCAGTCATCTATCACGATGGATTAAGTACATAATTATATGAATGCATAATGAAAGAGCCCTGCAAAATAATCAAATATTATGATCTATATATTATTTTCTTGCTGAGTTATTACTGGAAACAAGCAAGTTAGCAAATTATAGAGACGCAGATAGGTTTTGAGTATGATTAAGGTAATGTAAGCAGCCTGTAATTGAGCAGACCAAATTATACATCCCCATATTGCATGATGTTGTTCTTTCTGAGTAAACCCCTGGAGCGTAATTTACATGGTGAACCTGCTGACCACAAGTTAGGAAGTAAAATGAAGAGATCATTTCAAACTCCATTAGACCTTAACTCAGTATCCAAAGGCTTACATACCATCGGTAGATTGAGTTTGATCGGAAGTAGACTAAGATCGAAATTGCATATTGCGTAATAACTCATGGGGATAAAATAACTATTCTTCCTCTTCTTAGCAACTGATAATTCATTAATGCTCAAATCTTTATCGAGAGAAATCAACTCTCTACTTATTAAGAATTCTACCAATAACACTGCTATCGTATAATCTTCTCTCTCGTTCTTCATTTTCTTTTAGCCTGCTGCTTGTTATCAGCATTGGCATCGTACTGAACGTCATTCGATAGATTTGTATGGGATGATTAGTAAATGATGTAGTGACGACAGAAGCTGTGTTGGTAAGTTGCTCAGTTTGTGAAAAACATTTTCTCATGAGAATGCTAGGATTCTCTTCTTTGATAATATGTACCTCATCTAAGAGTCTAGGTTGCTCCTTTTATGGAAATATTTCTTAGTATCACAATGATGGAGCTCAGTGTCGCTCAACCTTGCTCCAAGATGACAAGATACATGAAGGTTAAACCTCTCATTCCTCAAACATAATAAGCCAATCAACTCTTTCAAACCAATGAAAACAATAAATTCCTTTTCATGTTTTCTTGGTCCTGCTCTCTTTCAACTTAACCGAAGAACGACATATTCGTGGTGCACAACCTTTAAAATAAATAAATAAATAAATAAATAAATAAAATCCTGAGGTCATAGTAAGGCATAAATATTAAATTTACTTAGGCATGGAACACAATTTTCCTGTTTTCAGAAGGTGAAACACCAGAGGTTGCAGGTACTTAGAATTTTAAAAGACTTCAAAGGGTAGTCCCATATTAGTAATTCCAGACAAGTCGCTATTCTATCGTCGAAACAGAGAAGATTTCAATTGGTTCTATTTGAGGATTGAACTAAAGGCTCACCGTTGAAAAACAACTATAGCTGGTAAAAATTACATGAAGTATGCACGTAGATGTGAAAGGAAATAAGAACAAAGTTTGCTGACGAGAAATGCAAGAGAACACTACTTGACCATAGATTACGATCCTAGAGCCCTGTAATGCCAGGACATAACTGGCAAAGTTTTTATAGTTCATTCTTAAAGGAGAGTGTGATAATATTGTTGACATCTCATTTTCCATCAACAGAGATGGTGAAATGTAATAGGTAGATCAAGTTTCACGCATGTTCTAATGCTAGATACAAATAGTCAATATCACCAATTCATTTAACGAGCACATTATGCCAAACACTGCAGGTAGAAGTATGCAACTATCAATAGTTACACCTCTTCATGGGCGCATGTCACTGTCACAAAGACCGCAACTCAAGTTATACCCCTATAGCATTTTGCCTCATTAATATTATTCTTTTTGGTGAGTAGATTTGCACCAAAAGTATGCTACGTTTTTTTCATTTTAACACTTCAACTCCAATGCAAGTTTCTCCCGATGCTCTTATTTCCTCTTTGTTTATGTGAAATCTTCACCTTAACAATCCCTCCTCATTCAAGAATCAAGTGGTAAACAAAGGCTACTACTACCGGGGAAACAAACACTTACCTAGCAAACAAGCCTACACAAACTTCACTTAAGAAGTCGAGCAAATGAAACTTGCACCAAGACTTTGATGCAATTAACTTTCTAGCTTACACATTTCGCGACAACAACATGTTTCATAAGCCAAACTAATGCCTTGCAAAAAGTAGGGGTACAAACGGATACGATATGGATCAAATACAGATACGAAACAGATAAATGAAAGCATTATGTGATAAAGGTAACATGACACAGGAGATGTTTAATAAAAAAAAGAACAAACTTTGCAATGCAATTCTGCCTTCATTCCACCTAAATCAAAGGATACAACATCAAAATTACCAAAGATGCAATCTTCTCTCTCTCTCCTCATCTCTATATACCCCCGTAATCTTAAAATGAAAGAATAAAGAGAAAGAAGAAAGAATCATCACCAAAGTTGAGACTTTTACAATGACAACGGTGCAGATCCGGGCAAGATATTGAGAAGGAGATAACAGAGGAAGCAGAAGAAGATGAAGAGGAACAAGCAGTCCACCATTACGAAGAACTTCGTTGATCCATGCCTCCGGTTAGGGTTAGGGTTTCGCTGATCTTTCTTCTTCTGCTTCTCGTTGGCGTCCATTGCGTTCGATCTCTGGATCTGGGAGATCTACTGTATATTTTTTTTTTGTGGGCTTCTTGAAATGACTTAGGAATCGAACTGATAAGATTAAATGGGCTTAGGATTGGGCCAAAGCTGGGCCGTGCGCGTAAACTACATCTCTGTAGAGTGCTGTGTATACAGGCTTGCATTTTGCGAAGATAAACCGCACTGGACAGTTGTCATTGTCAAATACTAATGGAAAACAGTTGTTACTTGTTAGTCAATTAAATCTTTCACAATTTGAAATTAGTCCCTCAAATCATTGAAATTGTCTATTTACGACCCGCTAATCTTGGGCTGTTTTGAAATTTGTCCCTCGAATCATTGAAATTGTTGTTAGGTCCCCTAACTTTTAAGTTATTTGAAATAAGTCCCTAATCAAGAGAAGAACAACAACAACAATTATAGGGGAGTTAGTTATTCAAATCATTGAAATTGCTATTAGGTTCGCCGACTCTTAAAAACTATTTCAAATCACTCTGTATAAATGCTAATTCTATTCTGGATTGGCAAGGCTTATCTCAAGATGATTTAAGAATTAGGGGATCTAATAAAATTCTTAAGAACTTAGGGACTTAATATCGATCAATGATTAGAGGATTCATCTCAAAATATGAAAGATATTAGGGACTATTTTAAATAGAAAATAACCCCCTCCTTCATTCATTTGTATAATTTGTATTAAAGGTATTTGATATATTGCTCCTCAAAAACGAAATTATTTGGGATTACCCATTAAACTCTTATTAAGTTAGATCAAATAGGTCCACGTAATGTGGTTAGTGGTCTCTTTTAAAATATAACCCGGATGAGTCCTAATTATCTATTAGAATTAATCATATCACTACAATTGCCAAATTTATTGCATGACTTTTTAGAGTGAAACATAAATTATAAGTATTAAACTTGTAATATTGCAATATAATTATTATAATAATGACGCATGGTGGTAATTTAGTTATGCATAAAATACTAAATGGCACTTGGAAGGCGTTTTAGGGGAGCTTTTGTCAAACTAGTTTTTAAGTTAGCTTTTTTAATATCTACTTGTTTTGTAAAATACGAAATAAATTTGTTTTTGAATCCATTTTAAGATATTGGTGTACACCCGTTTATAAAAAAAGTAGCTTATAAGCTCATTTAAAATAGGCTAGGTTTGACCAAACAAATTACTATTCTACCAAAAAGTATTTATACAATTCTTATCATAAGGCCAAAGGCACCAAAAAGCTAAGATAGCTTAAAAGCACATAAAAATAAGTTTGGCCTAACACCCTCTTAAGTATCTTATTGTTTCATCATCTCTGAACTTAAATATTCTAAATTGTAAAAAGTAGCATATAAATATACTAAATTATCCACCATTAAAATATTATAAATGCCATTAAAAAATGTTATGACAAAAACGCCCCTCTATAAAAAATAAATATAAAATTTAATAAAAAGATGGAGGGTAGGTATAGTAGTAAATACGACAATGAGATTAACACAATTATAAAAATGTCATGTGCTAATCACATGTGAATATTCTCACGAATATTCTCATGTATAACTAATAGAAGGTACTAATGTGTTATTTTTTACAACTTAAGATATTAAAGTGCTATTTTTTTTACAATTAGGTATTTCAAGTGATAAATGTTGGGTGATCTATACGCCGTTGGGAAGTTCCTATGTGCCCTTCCACGATCTGGGTCATAAAAAGGAAAGGAAAAAAAAAAGTATTTAAGTGCCATTTAGCCAAAATAAAAAGTAAGCAATAAAATTGAGGCCGGAGTGGGCCTATGATAATAAAACCCAGGTATGAACCACTTAATGGGCCTGCTTTTACAGCCCATCCACCTTGAGAGGCTTAACCGGCCACTACCGGTCACCGTCCAATTCGCAGCCCGATACGCCCCCTTTCACCAGTCCACGACTCTCTTCTACGTTCATCGATATTAGACCCTCTGCCTCTTTCCCCTCTCTAGGGTTAGGGTTTCTCTGTCATCAAAGCTTGCGCTCCGCCATTAATGGAAGCTTCCCGCCGCTCGTCGCCCCCTTCATCATCTCTTCGATACTGCTACTGCCGCTGCTTACGCCGCTGTTGCCGCTGTTTCTGTTGCTGTTACTGTAATTAGGGTTTCTGGAGCTTTTCGATGGATCTCACTCATCATCAATCGAGCCTTTCTCTAGGTTTCCAATCGCACGCTGATGATATCGTCTCCGAATCTCGATCGATCCCTCTCCAGTTGCTCGATCAGCAGTCGGAGAGTCGCAGAGAAGAATCGGTCAACGATGAAGGATCCGAAGAAGGTCAAAAGGAGGAGGAATTCAGTATTTTAGGCTACACGATGTGTATCAAGAGGCAAAAGAGGGAATCTTCAACTTCTTGCTCGTCGTCCTCTCTTCATCCTTTGAATAAACAAGCGGCCGATCCCGATCACGAGACGAGAAGATCAAATGTCAGATCTTGGGGGAATCAGGCGCTATCGGCCGCTGATCCCGATCTATTCGAGATCATGGAGAAAGAGAAGTGTCGGCAGGTGAAAGGGATTGAACTGGTCGCGTCTGAGAACTATGTGTGCCGAGCTGTGCTAGATGCTTTAGGAAGTCATTTGACCAACAAGTACTCTGAGGGGATGCCGGGTGCTCGGTATTATGGTGGGAATCAATACATTGATCAGATTGAAAGATTGTGTTGGGAACGAGCTCTTGCTGCCTTTAACCTTGATCCTGAGTCATGGGGTGTGAATGTTCAGCCTTATTCGTGTACTTCTGCTAATTTTGCAGTGTACACAGGGCTCTTGTTGCCAAGCGATCGGATTATGGGATTGGATTCACCCTCAGGTGGGCATGTGAGTCATGGGTTTTATACACCAAGTGGGAAGAAGATATCGGGGGCTTCCATATTTTTTGAGAGCTTGTCATATAAGGTGAATCCTCATACTGGGTATATTGATTATGAGAAGTTGGAGGAGAGAGCAATGGATTTTCACCCAAAGATTTTGATTTGTGGGGGGAGTTCATATCCAAGGGAGTGGGATTATGCGAGGTTTCGGCAGATTGCAGATAAGTGTGGAGCTGTATTGATGTGTGATATGGCGCACATTAGTGGGTTAGTGGCGGCTAAGGTATGTGTTCTTGTCTCAAATCTCGTAGGACATGTTGATTAAGATATTTCACTTGTAGGGTTGCTAGTTAATGCACCTTCTTGCCAAAGTTTTCTTTAGGACAAATTTTTAAAATAGACCCTATTAGTAATTTTTTAAAAAAAACGACCCCTTTGAGATTTAATTGCCATTTTCGACCTAGTTTCAACCACGTGGCTGAAACTGGGTCAAAAATGGCAAATAAAGTTTGAAAATTTCACGGGATTTAAAACTGGCTGAAACTGGGTCGAAAATGGCAAATAAAGTTTGAAAATTTCACGGGATTTAAAACACCGTGAAGTTTTGTGCAGGATTAACCACGCTAATTAAGCCATGAGAAAATACACCCAAACTTCACGGGATTTGAAATCCCGTGAAGTTGCAGGGGGGTGGCGCAATTGACAGAGAGCTTGAATTGAGCTCTCTGTCAAAATGAGCCTGCAACTTCACGAGATTTGAATCCCGTGAAGTTGCAGGCTGCAGCTGACAGAGAGCTCGAATTGAGCTCTCTATGAAGTTGGCCTACAGCTTCACGGGATTTCAAATCCCGTGAAGCTGCAGGTTCATGCACGCACGGGATTTCCAATCCCGTGAAGCTGCAGGCTCATGCACTATGCACAGTGCATGTTCTGCCTAATCCAAAACCTGTTGCATATAATAAATTTTCTGCCTCATTCACAACAATATACATGAAAATCTAACCATAAACATCAAATTTGCTGCATATATATTGAATTACAACAATATACATGAAAATTCAACCATAAATCACAACAATACACACGAAAATCAAATATATAAACAAAAATCGATCCACACAAGCAACAAATTTGAACAATCTAACCATAAACATCAAATTTGCTGCATATATATTGAATTACAACAATATACATGAAAATTCAACCAGAAATCACAACAATACACACGAAAATCACATATATAAACAAAAATCGATCCACACAAGCAACAAATTTGAACAATCTAACCATATATATTCTTGAGATTCAGAATCACAATGTAAATTTCACATACATCCTAAAAGTCCTCCCCTCCTTCCTCTCGAATTGATGAAATTGTGCATAAAAGGGCAATGTGGAATCATGAGCCTCAAGAGTCGGGCTAATTTCATCCCAAATGTGGAATTATAATCCAAAACCATGATTTTGAGTCTACAAGTAAGAGTCACAAAAAGATCATTGACTGTGGAAAAAGTTGTCAATTCGGGATGTCATCATGTACACAAAGTCCAATAGACTCATATGTTTCTTGATTCACTGGGATCTATATCTTCCTTGTGTCCATTCTGATACGGATATTTAAATAGGATATTGAAACAGCTAACTTTTTTGCATCGAAACGTTTTGGAATTCTTGTAAGGTTGGGTCCAGAATGATGTATGCATAGAACCCTCAACCCATTACCAAAATCAATACACTTGCTCATTTAACACCCAACCTAAGCCAGTTTTGTTGAGGAATGATTTTTGAGTATTTGTTTTTGTCCTTTGCTTCCCTCAGAATTGTAGGATAGAATGATGAAACCACTTCCTAAAAAGATAGATCCACGATCTTTATAGCATCGGACCTCTATGATAAAGTTATGTATTATGTATATATACACATTGCATACTTAATAGGACACATATTTAATAATCATTTTTCATTTCCGGCACTTTTTAACACTTCTTAATCCTTACATACATTTGCAGCTTTAAGATGTCTTATTGGTACTTTGTGAAGTTTACTGCCGTTGCATCCTTGGGACATGGTTTTTCTTTATTTTACGCGTGATTTTAGAAAAGGTAGGATGGACAATAGCCCATAGTGAAGCATGCAATTTTTGTCATGTTATACTCATTTACAACCAGTTTTACATGTTTTTTTACATGTTTATAATAATAAACTAAAGGCATTCTGGTATTGTAGATCTTTCCTTGCAATCTAAGTTGCATGGGTACGGGTACCGGTACGGGTTACGATAAATTTGTAAAAGGTAGGGTACTAGAACACAGCTATAAATATGTGTGTTATGTATATTTATATGCATTAAAATTAATAATTTACGTAAGATCAATATTGTTTTTTTTATTTACATGAGATCAATATATTAGAAATAGATGTGAAGTGTATAATATACATCGAAGAAGTGTATGAGGAGTGTTTTAATTTTTAAATTAAAACATGTAGTATATAATTGAGTTTATTTTTGAAAAAACATATGCATATATTCAAGAAGTGTCCAAGAAGTTTGTGTACGGGTATGGGTATGGATGGCTTCCAAATAAAGTACCTAGGTAACATAGCTTGCAATGATGGAGCTGTAAGATCTTCCCTTGCAATGATGGAGTTGCAGGCCTATGGTTTACAGTCTACCAGATGGACATTGAACACATTGCATGGCCCTAATGCATGGATGCATGGACTTTTTTGGTTATTCTTTTCCCTTTTTTTAGTTGGGGGGGGGTTGGAAAGAGGTGTGTTGGTCTTTCTAGTGGGACTTCTTACATAAAAGTCAGCGATAACCTCATGATGAACCCTCCCAATAATTATCCTAGAATTTCATGTGATATTTATGCCCTATTAGTCATCACACAACAAAATAATTTAAGCTTCATACGTCTCAACCATGCATAAAATGGTTTTGAAAAAAATTTTCCCTGATAATGTGATAAAAGAGATCATTTGATGATCGGTGAAAAAGCATTTAAAATCAAATATCTTGCTTTCATAACCACTTTAGATCATGGATGTCATGGTTAACAATGTCGATCATCCATTAGGATATGTGCATTGTGATTCTAGTGTGTGTGGTAGAGTTGTGAGTAAATTTAGATTCTCCTGTTCTTATTGTATCCTAATCTCACTCTTTTTAAATTTAGCATACCCATATATATGTTGTGTTGTATTTCTCATCTATTTTCATGTTTAGCTACATAACTTATGTGTCTGTGACTATCTGGAAAATATAGTGTTAACTTTGCCATAAAACTTATAGGCAGGCCCGGTTCTGAGATTTTAGGGGCCCTGTGCGAAAAGTAAACACATGGCCCTTCTCTATATACAAAATATTAAT
>JBAKGM010000412.1:6751635-6762727 GCA_037177215.1 Asparagus racemosus | reverse complement strand
GCTTGAAAAGTGATAAGTCTCAGAAGTCAGAAGAGGGGAGGTGGGGAGCCAGGGAGGTTGGATGTGAGGGGTTGGGGAGAACTGAGAAGTCAAGTCCTATAAGACTTAGAGGCTATAACCTAATAACCTATTAGGCTATTGCATAGGCTATATAGAAATATAATTCAAAAAAATTAGGGCCCCCAATTCAAGGGGGCCCTGTGCGGTCGAGCAGGTTGCACTGCCCCAGAGCCGGGCTTGCTTATAGGGCGGTTTTGTCTAGGTAGACTTGCAGTTTCTTCTCATGCAGTTAAAATGTGTGTTGAAGTCTATTTAGATAGAGAATAACACTCGAATCTAACGCAATAGAGACAATACCACACAATGATTTAACATGTTTCAGTCAGTATCTTGACCTACGTTCCTGGGCAAGACAGCAGAGGAATTCACTACTCAAAAGAGAAGATTACAATTAAAGATATCATTTTCTAATCTCACTCAAAACCACTAGAGAATTACACAAAGAAAGAGGCACTCAAAAACTAACTCTCTTTTTTCTCTTATCTAACTCCTCACTTGTTTTTTGTCTTGCACCACTCTTCATTCTTCACCCTTACAACTTATATATAGAGGTTAGTCCTTATATGAAATAGACAATGTTTGGTTGGTATAGTGGGGCTAGGTATATAAATAGGTGGGTGTGGGTTACAAATTTGTATATGTTACATGTGTCGTTAGGAGAAACCAAGATTGATTTCTCTTCTTCATATTCAAAGTCAGACTTCAACAAATTGGTATCAAACTTAATTCTTGAGTGTTTGTTTCTTTATGAAATTCTCTAGTGGGTTTTGAGTTGGGTTTAGAGAATGATCTTTTTTGTTGTAATATTTTCTTTTGATTAGAGAATTTCTTTGTTATCTTTGCCCATGGATGTAGGTCAAGATACTTACCAAACCATGTTAAATCCTTATGCATTGTTCTATTTGTCTCTGCTGTATTTGTTAGATTCAGTGTTATTCTCTACTTTGTATTGACATCTTTTGTGTTGTGAAGCCCCTGCTTAACAAACTGGTATCAGAGCTTCGGTGATATTTTCTATGTTTGTTGGGTCAAGATGTCTTTGATAAACTACAAGGTGAAAGAAGTTTGATGGGTGAAACAGTTTCAGTTTATGGAGAGTAAAAATGATGGATCTCTTAGTGCAGTAAGTAATGAAGAGAATATTTGTCATATTCAAAGTCAATGTGGAGATTTGTTGAATTCTGACTTTGAATATCAATTTTGGTTTCTGGAAACACACGTAACATATGAAAATTTATAGCCCACCTATTTACATATCTAGCCCCACTATTTTAATCAACCCTTATCTATTTCATATAAGGATTAACCCCTATATATATGTTGTGAGGGTGAACAATGAAAAGTTTGGTGCAGAATAGAAAACAAGTGAGGAGTTAGAGAAGATAAGAGAAAGAAATTAGAGTGTTTAATTCTGTAGTAGGTTTTGTGTGAGATTAGAGAGATATCTTTTGTTGTAATCGTCTCTTTTGATTGATGAATTTCTCTACTATCTTCGCCCTGCCCTTGGACATAGATCAAGATACTAACCGAACCATATTAAATCATTGTGTGTTGTTCTCTTTGTATCTACTGTGTTTGTTAGATTTGTGTTGTTCTCTAGAATCTCTACTTTGTATAGATATCTTTTCTGGTGTGAAGCCTCTCGTTGCAACATGATCCCGAAGCAGAGACGACAAATATAACCTAGCAAACTTAGGATATCTAAGTTTACCTTTCTGGTAATGGATCTCGATGCAATTAAGGATCAATAGTGAATTTTTTGTTACTGTAGATGGAGATTTAATGCGATAAAGAATTTTTGCTATTAGATCATTATAATTAAGTAAATGTGTAAACATAACATATAGATAACCTTCTGTCCCGGAAGGTCACCTTGGATATTTTTTATATTTTTTTGTGAAAGCATGAGTAGTTGTTGTTAGGAATGTGTGTGCTACTGCAGATATACTCTTATTTTTTGCTCTTATACCTTCAATATTGACTTTGTTGGTAACTCGTTTTGATTGAATGAGAATTCACCCAAAAAACATGATGGAAAAGGAATCAGATAGAGGGGCCATTGTCAAAAATCATATATGGAGGAAGGAGGAGGCTACACGTGTCGCACACCAATTTTAAGTCAGTGCTACAGTATAAAAATTCAGTGCAGACAGTAAAAATTAGTGAAACAGTACACAAAGTTAGTGTAATCATCGGCTTTGAAATTGGTGTGCCGACACATGCAGGCTTCAGCTCCTCCATCCTCCATAGATGATTTTCTATTGGGGGCCCTCTATATGATTTTTTTTTGAACGTGATGAGGAACAACCAATTAAAGCATCTTGGTTATTTTAATTTACTTTATCTTCTGCATTCTAGGAGCACTCAAGATCCACCAATTGATTATGTATTTGCTAGTGGGAACTACACCTTATTTTGGACTTTTTAGATTTTTATTGGTCTGACAAACTTGTATTTTGAGCATGTTATTTGTCAAATTATTTGTGTTATTGTGTGCGGTATTGATTTTTCTTTTCATTGTTCTCTTTGCAGGAGTGTCGGAGCCCGTTTGAATATTGTGATATTGTCACTTCAACGACACACAAAAGCCTTCGGGGCCCAAGGGGTGGTATAATTTTTTTTAGGAAAGGTAAAAAAATGAGGAAGCATGGATTTTCTGTGTGTCAAACAGACGAGAGTGAGCAATATGATTTTGAAGATAGGATAAATTTCGCTGTTTTCCCATCATTACAAGGGGGTCCTCACAATAACCATATTGCGGCTTTGGCTATAGCCTTGAAACAAGTGGCTACTTCTGAATACAAGGCTTATATCCAACAGGTTAAGAAAAATGCACAAGCACTAGCATCAGCCTTAATGAGAAGAAAATGCAGACTAGTAACTGGGGGTACGGACAACCATTTGATATTATGGGATTTGAGAACGTTTGGTTTAACAGGTATTTTTAGGCTTTAATACCTTCATTTATAACTTGTCTACGCAGTTTCTCTAATTATGTATATCCTGTATTGGTTACTACATATTGATTTTGTTTTGGAAAATTTTTTTTATTTTTTTTGCTAGGAAATTAAGTGGCCAATCTTTATCCTCTTCTTTCTGCTTGAATTGGAAGTCATGTATTCACATGGATTACATAGAAGTACATTTCATATCTTATACCCCTCCTAAGAAAAAGGAAAAAAAACAGACCCACACCCCCTCCCCCTGCCACCCGCACGCACGCACGCACGCAAAATGCTTCAAATGATTTTCCTTTCTGTTGTACATAAACCATTATCTTTCTTGCATATTACCTTTATCAACTACCAAAACTAAAAGTTATTTTGTGGTTTGCTATTGTTCCTGATTTTAAAAGTTTGTAAATAGATTGCCCTTTCTTTGGTCATTAGTAATTATTTTGTGTTGAATTACGTCATGCATAATGTTCAGAGCAAAAGTTTGAAAGTTTGTCTAGTTTTGGATATAAAGGCTTGATATAAGTTTTATGTCCTCTAAGTCTAATGGTCTACGATTCTATAAATCTGAAGAATCACGTGGTTTATTACTGATCATGCTTTGTAATTAACATATGTTCTCATTTAAAGGAGGACACATATTGTTGAGAAGGGGAGGTTAAAATCTTTAATTTCCCTTGTAAGTTCTTGCTTCTGCTCCTTTTTGTCTGGCAAAGAAAGCAAGCGAAAATCTAAAAGTAATGGGAACCTTATTTCCTTTTGTGGAGAACTGGAGAAGTCTAGTGATAGACATACACTGCTTCTCCACTTTTTTCCTTGTTGCTCTCCTTTTTTTTAATATTTATTGAAAATGCATGTAATAGTCCCAAATACTGCTAGATGCCGTTTGGCAAAGGGTTAAGTGAGGGTTTAAGGAGGATTAACCCATTCTTTTCTTGGCAAACCCAAAAAAAATAGGCACATAGAATAAAAGGATTAACCTGTATTAAATGCCAAGCATGAAAATGATAAAAGGATTGAGATAATATGTTTAGATGGAAACGTGTTAATTGTTCATACGAGTTAAAATGTAACTCTTCAAATGAGGGATTTATTGATTATCTCTTTAGATAGATTAAGAATAATCCTTCTATTTTCAAAGAAGTTAGTGACAGTCCTTTTTTGCTAATGCCAATAGAAAGTACAAGGATTGATATAATTCTTCCTGATGGATTAACAAACTTAGCCCTTCTTTACTCAAAATGGAGTGACTAGATTAAATTCTTTGCCATAATCCTGTGTCCTTACACCTTTGTTGAACACGGTAATAGCCTCATAGGAATTATAGACACGTCTATGAAGAGTCAAACATTGTGCACCTTTCCGCTGTGGATTTCTGGTTTTTTTGTTTCTCGTAACATAGCATATTTTTCGAACAATAAGGTGATAACTCCTGATGTCATTTCTAATAGGAGAGAAATTACTCCCATTTGAGGCATTCCTTAAAATCAGATTTGTGGCTTCATTTCTCTTAATCAATTCCTCGATCAACTGCATCTCCAAGTCAGCTCTATTTGACTTTCAACAAACTTGCTAATTAGAAGGTGCCACCACATAAGTGTACCACACCGCTTAAAATTTGTTACGCAACCTGCTTAAGTATAGTGATGGACGAAGGTAGCAAGTTGGGTCCCGAATTCTAAATCCAATTAACTAAAGAGAGGCAACGGTTTGGATTTGGGGAAAAAAACTCTTCTTCTTCCCTGCATCCCTTGATCCCCAACTCTCTCTTTGTCGAACTACCACTAGATCTGCTTCCCTCGAGTCCCAACCAGTGCCATAGCTAGCTCTAATCATTACTAAGACTCCCAAAAAGAGCTTTTTATTTGTTTTATCATACTTCTTTTTACAGAATTACAATAAAATTTACATACTTTGACATTTATAGAAATTTTCATCTATTCTTTAATCCTCGCTTCTTCCTCTTTCTCCACTTTTCTTCTCTCTTGATTTCTTTTTCTAAAATTTCTGCATTGTTTAGAAGAGTTTTGTATACTGTTAGCAGATATTTTTTAAGAATAAAATGCCAAAATCCGTCTAGGCGGCCTTTAAGCCTGTAGGGGCCTAGGGCAGGGTAGGTTTGGCGTCCAAAAGCTCCCAATGCTTTTTTAAACATTGCTAATTAATTAAGGTGTATTCGCGAGTGAAAGGAAAGGAGAAGATGATAAACGTAAAGTTTGAACAATGTCAGACTCACCATAGTTGACTCGTTCAGCCACACTTTCTATTCTATTCTCCTTGGTTTGTGCACACAACCTAAAGATCTACTAAATGTATCGGTAGAGTATCCCTGAGTTTTGGCAACTCAAAGCACTAAGATTATAACTTTCAACTTTCTGCGTCGATCTTCTGAATGGGATATGTAAAAGCCATAAAACCTTGATCAAGTTCTGATCCGTAAACTCGATAGAATTTTAAGATGAGAGAAGTAATCTCTTTGAAACACTACACGTTTGATATTAATAGGAACACATGCTGCAATTTATGAGTTTTTGTTCAGATTATCTCAACTGCACTCTGGCATGTACAGTGTCAAAATAAAGACGTGGAACGCTAGAACAAAATTTGCACTTCCAGGAAAGGGCTATTGCATACCTACCTACATTGCCAGTTATCAACTAAATTTATTTAGTTACTGGGAGTTTTCCATTACTGTGATTCTCTGTAGCTCCATACTTACAAGTTGTGTTAGTTAAGGCACATATTTCATTATGCTTTGCAAGATTCTTTTTGAAGCATACAGGTTCCTGAGTAATGATTGTCATTCTGAACAGGTAAAAGCTTTGAGAAAGTCTGTGAGGCTTGCCACATTAGCTTGAATAAAACCCCTATATTTGGTGAAAATGGTGCTATTTGTCCCGGAGGTGTGAGAATAGGTAAGCCTTTGCATCAGTTTATTTATCATTAGTATTTTTCCAGAAAAATGTAAGTTCTCTTACTTATCCTACTGGTTTTTTTATATTTTCAGGCACCCCTGCCATGACGACGAGAGGTTGTCTAGAGGGAGATTTTGAGACAATAGCTGAATTCCTCCTGAGAGCTGCACATATTGCAAGTACCCTTCAAAGGGAACATGGGAAGTATCAGAAGGAATTTCTCAAGGGACTGCAACATAGCAGAGATACTGCTGAGCTAAGAAACCAAGTTGAGACGTTTTCTTCACAATTTGCCATGCCTGGGTCAGACCTATGATTATTCAAAGGAATGCTTGATTCGTCACATTCAATGAGTTATAGGGTAAAAACCTAAATATTTGACATGTTCATTTTCCCATTACTATCCAAAATATTGCTGTAAATTTGTGCCTCTTTTGGTTATATACCATCTCCATATATTAGCAGTATATATATGATAACCTAATAGAGTCAAATGTACCTTTGTCAAGCTACAGGTTGGTTGTTTTTCTGGATTATAGAAGATTGATTTTTCAATGTCGATACAATAAAGTTTATACAGCCTTTGAAGTAGATCATATGCTACAGTTTCCTTTTTTGCATCTCACTCTTTCGCATCATTTTTTATTGTGAATCTCAGTCAGATTTTGAAATACAGGTCCGTTTAATAACTTAGCTGTGTATATAGTTTCACTTGTTCCCGTGTGTATTGCTCAGGATATTATACAATCATTCATGTGTTTGATGATCCTAGAAATTTTATTGTGTTTTAACAAATAATAGTTTCAGGATCACTTCAAGTACATTTAGCTTTATTAGGCGAAAGAGATCTGTATGTTATCTATTCTGACATTTTGTTTTGTTTTGTTTTGTTTTGGAATAGGTTCCTTTTGTCTCTTTCTTTCATTAAATTAGACGTCACAGTTGGAAGATAATGGTCAAAGACTGCACTCATATTCCATTCACTTTTATGTAAATTTGCTGAGAAATAAATCATAGCCATAGACGTAGCTGAAACTTTCTGAAAGAAAACAGACGGAGACGAGATTCTATTTCATTGAATAGGAAAGAGACCATATTTGCCGGCTGCAGCCCACAGAAGGGTTTTTGTATCTGTTGTTGAAAATGCAACCTAATCAAGACAAAAGCCTGTTCATTTTTCCTTTTTCTGTTGGTACACATTGCCATGGAATCTTCAGCCCCCACTTCCTCCTTTTATTCTTTTCACCAGTGGAATCATTAATGATAGGACCAAATGAAAGAGAGTGAAACTCATGATTATAATCATTTTAGCTACAAACTGAAGTATTGAAGAAAGAGAAGATCAGAAAAGGGCATCTCATAATGCCTTCACATCCACTGATGTGGCTTGAGGAAAAACAAAAAATATAACCCTTCTCTTTTCTTCCTTTAACCAAAAGTTTTTACAGTAGAGAAGCTGCTTTTGGATGTGACTTCCTCCTTTTACATCCTCCATATTATAATCTCTCTCTCCCCTCTCTCTCTGTCTCAGTAAGAAGACAGCTCACACACATACCCCCCCCTCCTCACAAAAAGCTGCCAATGAAATCTTCCCTACTAGGACTCGAAACATAAAAATAATGGTTAATTGCTCATAGGACCCCTTAGCATCACTGTTTGCACTTAGCATCCCTATAGTTTCGTTGTTGCAGATAGATACCTGAGCTAACTTTTCTCGACTCATTTATCCGTTTGATGAAAGCTTGAGAGATATTGCCCTTGAGTGAAATTAGTGAGTCCTGCGAGTGCAAGAGAGTCGAACCTCTAACATAGGGTTCTATATGCAACAATGAAACTAGTGAGACAGTAAGTTCAATACAGCAACACTATAGGGGTTTGCATGCAATTAGCCATAAAATTTAAACAAAAACACAGTTAAAGACAGGAGTAAAGCAACTAACTCCTAAACTCCCTGTCATTACCTCAGCTTCATTTTTAATTTTACCTGTGACTGCACAAATCCAAGAGCTTCTTCCTCCCTTCAACAATCTCATCAAACAAATCATCCAACTCCCCAACTAAACTCTCGGTCCCACTCCTCAACCTCTCACCTTCCTCTCTAACTCCTTCACAACTCCCAACTCTCTCAATCTCTCCCTTCAACTCCTCAACCAGCTCCTTCACCTTCAAAAACTCAAACATCAAAACCCCTCCCCTTCCTTGCATTCTCCTCTCGATCTCGCCCTCAATCCTCTGCTGCAACCTCCCCATAGAAACCATGAAGCCCGACCCGAAAAACATGGACCCATCGATCGGCCCGGCCCGATTGAGGCCCGAATTGGCCCACCAGCCCATAAGGCCCCACACCGAGATCATCAATAAGAAGGAAGTGACATTCCTCATTGCATATAAGACCCCCCTGAATCCATTGAATCCATTGAGCTTTGATTCCATGGTGACCCTCTCGTCGAACCTGAGGTTTAGCCCTTCGATCCTCGTCTCTGCTAGGGTTTTGTTCTCCTGTTCCACGGCCACGGCCTCCCTTCGACACAGAGAGATTGCTCTCATTACCTGTAGAAGCCAATGTTAGCATTGAATCATGTTTGCGAAGTAAAAACAGATAGGGGGTATCCACACAAATTCGAAAAAGGATGAAACCGTCAAGGAAAAGCAGAGGCTAGAAGAAGGAGGTCTCTAGGGTTAAGAATCTAGCTCTGATACCATGTTAAGGAAAAAAATATTAATCTCTTGAATATCGAGAAGTAAACTGTAACTAGAAAGTCGTATGAAAGGGAAATACTACATCTAACAGAACCAAAACCTGACGATTGTTATTGGAATTATCAAGAGAAGACACCATAGCAGCTGCAGCTGTGCAATAATTCTCCATTGCAGCTACGCTGAGCTTGAGGACGTGGCAAGCTTCCCATAACCGAGAGCTCTCATCCATATACTCATCAAGCCATTTCTCACCCATAGGAAGCTTGAGCTTTTGAACAAGATGAATGAGCTGAGAATGGAAAGATCTCAGAAGGCTTAACACCCTTTTGAGGAACTGGGCTGACATGAAAGTTGTCGATGCGAAGGATCGTTCGAGGTCTTCGAGCCCATGAGCCAAGATTGAGTAGAATCCATTGACAGAGGAAGAAGAAGGCTTCATGATTGAAGAGAGGAGTTGAAAGAAAAAAGGGAATTGAGGGAGTTGGAGAAGGAGGAAGAGGGTGTGGTTATATAGAGAGAAGTTTAGCAATGATGAAGATCTTGTTTAGTTTGGAAGGGTAATGATGAGTGTTTCCTTTGGAGGGTAAAGGATGATTGGGAATCTGCCATTGTTGAATCAATTCAAAGATAGCTCTCTGTTTTCAAGAGGGAGAGGGGAGTATGAAGTTTGAAGAGATGGAGGTAGAAAAACAATGTATTCTTCTTCTCTCTCTCTCTCTCTCTCTCTCACCCCTCTTCTCTCTCTTCCCTTCCTTTTATAATCTTGAGAGGCAATGCAATTCATGTTGACTGACTAACTAGTGAGTAGTGAGTAGAGTATGGGGTAATTCAGAAATCGGTTATATTTATGCTCTTTTTTATTTATTCATTTTTTCTATTTAAAAAAAAATTATATAGGTGATGTTTGTTTTCAGGTAATTCATAGAAATTTTTAAAGGAGAGGGGGGGGGGGGGTTGATATAGGTGATGTTTGTTTTCGGGGAATACATAGGAATCTTAAGGGGGGGGGGGGGGGGGGGGGTTGGTTTCCCGTTAATTCCGTGGTTTGTGCTTTTAAAAGTGAGTTTGTTAAGGGAAGCAGATGGAATTTACTATCATAACAGATTCTGCCGTAGGTTCTCTACTCTCTTGCGGATCTAATAGAGTCTAACAGAGAGAATAAAAAATTGAACTCATATTCAACTATCCACACAGCCAAAGAAAAAAAAATGAAATTTTGAAATTTTTTTAGAATTTTGATACTTTATGAATTTATTAGAATTCCGAAATCCAAATTTTGAAGCCACACAACCTGTACTGTGAACTAGAATTAGGTAACTTTTTAATAACCATTTCAGTTTCTTTTTGTTATAAAATGCCAGCTCAAAGAGCTCCTTTTCCCTTGAATTGAGACTTTTGAGTGCTCCTTTTCCCTTTCAGTTTTCTCTTTGCTCAGGTTTTTCATATGAGGAGACTAATAACCAGTAACTAGTGTGCAAAAGAAATGATGAAGAACCAACTCATTGACACCTGGCTCTTGGGCCATGTGGCCTGGCCCATTTCAAGGTGATGATGATCATGATTTTGCCCCACTGGATTGAGCTTTAAAGCGAAGATTGATGAACTCTCACAAAATATAAATTCTAAAGTTTTGTACTATTATCTAGAGTTGCATTCTTTCAAAGAGAATGGAATGATGGATTCCATTGTATCCATCCACAACTCTCTACCCCAAAATTCAAAACTTCTTTTAATGCTCTTTCTCTCTCTTATATTTTTAGATGTGCTAATTTTTGTAATAAAAAATTTGGTGTCTCAATGTGAGGGGTCTAATTTATAAACTTTTCCATTAAATTTAGGGATGGTTGCTCGTGGGTTTTTGGAGAATGGGATGCTTAGGGCTTTGAAGAGAGCATGTTGGTCTTTTGAGATCTCTCATTGGAAAGGGGAAGGCTAATGAGCACACTCACTGTGTTAAAGACTTTATTCTATTAGGGTACATTGGACAATTTTGTATAATGCACAATATATTATTTGTATAAATACCCCTTAAATTATGTGTATATGCAAAGCTTTTTGTAAATCTCAATATTTGCAGAATTACCGTCCAAATCATCAAATTTTGAAAACAATACCCCAAATCAACAAATCATCAACTTTGTTGGATATGATGAGTAAATATTTGATTATTTTGTTGATATTTTACATTGCAGTTACAAATCAGCTTATCAAAGCTAATGATATTTGTTGATTTGAGGGGGGGTTTTACTCTCAAAAGTTGATGATTTAAGGGGTGGTTTTGCAAATACTAAGATATGAGGGTCTTCTTGTAAATACACATGATCTAAAGGGGATATGTATTATAAAAAAACCTTGCTAGTTATAGGAACATCTCATTTGCAAGATTTCAATGCGAGGATATGGGACTAAAGGCATTTTCATTCACATGCACAACATCAATATATATATATACATATATATATA
>JBAKGM010000412.1:6728866-6744248 GCA_037177215.1 Asparagus racemosus | reverse complement strand
GACAGCGACAGAGTGATAGAGAGGGAGGGTGGGAGATAACTTTAAGATGTTGATGATATAAGTCCTAACAAGCTAAGGGTGGATATATTTGAAATATCCACTAGTAAAAAGATAACCACCCCCAACAGGTGTTTGGAACCGTTGGGGCAAATTTTAACAGCCCCAACGGTTCCATCCGTTGGGGCAAACTATTTTCACTAATAAAACATTGGAGGGGCTTTTCCCTGCAATTTTTCTTACCCAAAAATTAAAAAAACCTTTTATAATAGCCCAAAACACCTGTTCTCTCTCTCAATCCTATTCTATCACTCGTCAAAAATCCCCAAATCAAATCCCCGTGTGCCTTCTCTCTCCCCCCAAATCAGAGCTCGCCACCGTCACTCGGAGCTCGGCACTCGTTGCCTCAGCACCCTCGACGTGTTTTTCTCTCCACTCAAAACCCTTGCTGTTGCGGCACACCATTCCCCCGCCTCATCCTCACCGTTGATCAGAGCTCGCAGCCGTCCACCTCGCTCGCTGCCTGTCCTGCTCCTCATTTCCGCCATCTCACCTGTACGTAATCCCTCTTCCTCAAAACCTAATGATGAGGAGATAGCCATCTCCTTATTTGTTATTTTTCCTTAAAAAATTGATTTTTGCTTTCAAATTAAGGCTTTATCCTCCTTATGTTGTTTCCCTATATCAAAATCATACCCAATTCAATTACTGTCTTATTAAAAATCATTTCTTGTCTAAATACTGCTTTTTATGAGAATATTTTCCCCTGAAATTGGCCTTTCATCTTTGTTTTTGGGTAATTAATGTATTTATGAAACTTCTGCATATAGTGTCGACAAGGTGAAACTTGTGTGAAGTGAACTGACATATTGTAAAGTTGTGAGCTTGTGTGGTTTAATGTAGATGTTTAATCTTCTCAATAACTTTAAATGAATGAGGCTTAATTAAATTCCCTTTTGATCTTGTTAATATCTCAGTGCACCTACCTTTTATGTGCATGATGATAGTTTTAATGTGCAATTTGAACTGAAATATTTACATAAAGTTTGGTTCTCTGCCTCTTGAAACTTGCCAAGCCTTCACTTGCTTACTCTTATTGGTTATTCTCTTGTTTATTAGCTTTAAGATGATCAAAGCCAAAACTAATGATGGCAATATCGAGAATTGGTCATTCAGACCCACGAGATGTCAGGTGAGAAGTCTACTATACTGAAGGAGTATTTGAGCACACATTGCACAGGACTTTAGTCGATCCACGCAGTGACACATACACATATCCTAACACCCAGACTCAGGAGTATTGCATAAGTGTAAATTTTTTGACTAATTCAAGTGATTTTTCTTAAATACGTTTAGAATAACATTGTTAACTTACATTTGAATACTTTACGTGGTGTAGGGCTACGTGATAGAAAAGGAAAAATAATTAGGGGTCGAAGGTGAAACTAAGTTTGTCGCAATGAGATCGGTATTAGATGAAGTACACAGAGGACATCATGGTGGTTATGAGAGAGGCTTGGAGCATGGTGTTAGCATGTTCTAGTTGACGGCTTCCTATGTCTAGCAGCCACTACTCCCCCTGACGTGCAACACAAGTTGGGCGAGCTTAGGTTCAAAATTGATCGGCTTACCCAATAGGTACTTATGCCAAAATCTGAAATAATGAGAGACAAATTAATATAAAATCTATATTCCAGAGTTGCGTAGGATGCCCAATTTGTACACACACACTTACATGCTCATACTCTCACACTTTCTTACATACAAAAAATAAAAAAAAAACACACACACACACTCATACACTTGCGGGTACAGGGTCAATGAGAAAGGTCTTTATATGGATGTTTTTTTTCATATTATTTAAGGCCTTTCTATATATGTTTTATTCTCAGATATAGATTTATGAATATGATCTTTGCGAACAGTTCTTTTTTATATTTGATAGCTTGATTTGTGGCGAGTTTATCATGGTAGACAATTGCTTGAACTGGAATCCTATTATGTAGATTACCTCTCTTCATACCTTAAGTAAGTAAACTTGGCAGATTTACTTTATTCTCCTTTTCTTCTCTGTATGAAGTTTTCATTAATAAGAATATTTATTTGATTTAAGGGTGTTAAGTGTATCATGTGGACCAAATCCAAAAACTCCTAAATGGAGATATAACATAAGTGTTACCGAGGTATGTTTTAGTTGTAAGGAGTTATCTATACTATTAATACCAATAATATATTGTCAAAGGGTATAGAAAATCTAATATATGATAAATTTCACTATATCATATAACTTTTATTCTTTCAAAATAATGAACACAAATTTCACTATATCACTACGTCATTGTGTACATGAGAGAATTCTCCTCATATGTCATATGTTACCATTATTCTTTATACAAAATATATCGGAAAGTTTATCACCATATATATGGTTCTGAATGATCAAGTTTAAAGATCCCATATTCATTAGAATACAAATACGGGGTCGAGTCTTGAAGCAGAGATGGTGAATATACAAAACTAGAAACTACCCCTCTTCAACAAGTTCAGCTCGAACCGATACTTTTTGCCAAAATAAATTTCCACAGAACTAAATGAAATATATAACAGAGGATATTTCTGATAACAAATTAATGTTTTCACCATCAAATTACTGAAAAGCTCTTAGTAAGCCAAAACTGCTTTATATAAGATTAGTGTTGAATCGGCATCATGCCAACCTAGTGATTCCAAGGAGAGTAACGTAACTATAGGCGTTAAAAATTGCCTATCAGTGCCCGAACGTGACTCATGCCGATAGATTAGCAATCGACGACCCATCCGACGATGTGACAATGAACTGCTGATGACGTAACCGCGCCGCACAAAATGCATAAAGCGAGTCGACAAGCACATGAAGAGAATCGGCAAGGTGTGCAAGTCAGTCGAGCAACGAATTGTGGAATAAATCCAACGATGATCAGCGAGTTTCGACAAAATGAATCAACTGGATGATTTAAACGTCGACGAGACGGGATCAACCGAACTCGAACGACAACGGAATTGAGTCAACCGAATTCTAGAATTGACGAAATAGTCAACCAGACCTAGGAATCGAGGTGACCAGATAAACCGGGTTCAAAAATTGCCGGATAAGCTGGGAATCGAGGCACCTCGGTCAAGGCTGAGCCACTGTTCCTGTAACCACACCAAAGCCCCCCTCTCTCTAATTTGCCTATAAATAGGCCAGGGGGATCCTCAGTTCAAGGGTTGGAATTTTTCTACTCTGAGGCGAGATCCGTGAGAGCGTTTGTATAGATCTGAGCGTCGGCAAAGGAGAAAAGTCAGATCTAGATCCCGTGTGAGTGAAGAACGCATTCTACTTTAGATCCACGCAATGAGGAGGAGATCCAGAGCAGATTCAGGCCAGATCTATGTCGATCCAGGTCAGATTTACGATCTTACCCTCTAGATTAAGCTTCATCTTAATCTCAGGGTTCGTGCATGACTTCGCTTTGTCGATTTCACCCACTCCGGCGATCATCTCTTTCGTGAGGTTATCCCTGTCGGCAGTTATTTCCTTCACGAAATAATCACCACAGATCTGTAGATCTAGTACCTAGATCTGATCACGTGGCAGTCCACGGGCAGAAAAAAAAGTCCCCGGCACAGGCAAAGATCCCACACAAGCGAGGATCCGAAAAACGAATCCCGCGTTTGTTCACCAAGGGTTAAAAAGTTATAATCTTTGTTGATTTTCATTGTAAGCCTTATAAAAATGTGATATTTTTATTTGAATTTTGTTGTAAAAGCAAAAGGCTGTAACGGATTCACAAGCAATGAAAATCAAACCAACTTCCCCGCGAACAGTAACAATCAAGATTGAATAAAGTTTTTTTATTACTTTTTTCCCCAAATTATGAGTTTATATCAGTATCAATGTATCATGTATCTGAGAATGAAGATACTAAACTGGAGATATAGTTAGTTCCACAGATCTTATTCCCCCATATTTTGGGAACTCAGAATGTGTATCATGTAAACTTTTTTTTTCAGGGGCAAGTACTCATTTGACTTTGTCCATTATTTTCAAGACATTAAGATGAGGACATAAACCAAAACTTTGCTAATAGTAATTCTCTAATTCAATGCTAGCTTTAAGATTCATTTATGACATTAATTTTCTTAGCATTAGTTGTTCACAGAAACATCAACATACTCTTTGCAAAAACAAGTCATAAATTCTTGAAACTTCTGCATCAGTTCATCATCTAATTTACAGTAACAACTCTATACACCCTAGAAACGTCAAATTAACATAAAACCTCATAAAAATCCAACCGTTAGCAATTTGACCAGTTCCTCCCATAAATTTCACCTATATAAATCAACAAGATTCTTCTCCATTTTCACCATTTCAATTTTAAGTTATGCTACTAATGCTACTAATGTTATGCTACTAATGCAGCTTGCATATTGATGTTTCTCCTTTGTGTACTCTTGTTAGGGCCTCATGTTGGTAATTACATCTTCCCACTCATACACACATATCATTTTACAGGTTGATTCTCAGAACGCTCATCCACCTTCCGTTCCACTGGCTACTACTCCACCCGCTTCTCATCCTTCTTCGGGTGCTCAATCTTCTACTTCTGCTGCTCAAGGTTCTCATGATATTTCAGCACAAGCTCCTCTTCCCTAGTATATTTCAGTACTATGTCGAGGAGGACATTTGCAGGGCTTTCGACGAGCATTTTGTTAGCAATCTGTAGGAGTGACTCTTTTAATTTTTAGATATTAGAAACATGTATATTTTGGATATCCTTCTTTATGTTTGGGACTAAGTAATTGTTTCAACATTATTTGTCGTGTTTTGGTTTTTGTGACTTGTGTTTTGGTTTTAGTGACTCTTGTGATTTGGTTTACAATTGTGTAAGATATTAGGATTATTAATGCATTGTAATACATTTTATTGTATACTTGTGTTGATTGTATAATTGCATGAAAATTATGAAAAATTGTGAATTTTATGAAATATAATTGCAAGGGAATATGAAATTGTGAATAGGGCTATTATATATTTGTATAGGTAAGAAGAACAAGCAGAAAAAAACTGGCCCCAACAGTTGTAACCGTTGGGGCTAAACTTGCCCCAACAGTTATAACCATTGGTGCAAGTTCAGCCCCAACGGTTCCAACCATTGGGGCTGATGTTTTCTTTTTTTTTAATTAATTTAATTATTTACTTGCCCTAATGGTTGTAACCATTGGTGCAGAGTTTTAAACCGTTGGGGCTGAATCAGCCCCAACGCGATTTGCACCAACGGGTGATTTTTTAGCCCCAACGGTTACAACCGTTGGGGCTGGCCTTTTTTGTAGTAGTGGTGTAAACTTTTTCCAACGACATCAAAATTTAAAGTGTTCATTTATATCAAGAACTTATAATAGCGGTGTTGGAATTAGGGTGGAAGTTTATCAAGTAATTATAAAGTTTTTATTATTGTTTGTCTAATTATCCATTTATATTAGTTTTGGAAGATCGTTTGAGCAAAATCAAATAATTTTTGAAATTCAGATATTAGACGAATTGAGTGAGCTTTTACAAATTTGGTTCATATGTTATATTGCAACTTGAAAGTTATACGAATGGGTTTGCTTGGTGGGTGAAAATGGGGGAGGGTGATATTTATTTTGGTGAGATTTCTTTGTTGGTGACAGGGGTGGTCGTGTGCAAATTAAAAACTTGCAAATTCGTTAATATAAAAAAGGACGAAAAGATATTTTATGCTAAGGGACATTTTCATCAAATTTGGTTTAAGCAAGAAAATTTGGTGTGTAGTGGGAAAAACAAAGTTCTTGGAGGTTTTGTGAGAAATGCTCCAAAGTATTCGGTGGTTTTGTAAAATTTACTCCAAATTAAACTTTAAAATGAATACACGTGCAACACATGTGTGCAACACACGTACATCATATAAATGGCAAATGCAAAAAGATTAACGCATTGTGCGTTTTATGAAGTTCTTGTAGATTTTTTTTTTCATTTTTTGAAAATTTATGATTATAGTGGATATTTATACCATATATTACTTATGCATATTAATTTATTATAAAACAGATAAGAAGAAATTACCAAGGAATAAGAAGAAAGAGCAAGCATTAAGAATAAAAAAAAAGTTGAATTTTTTTAAAAAAATTTAATTTAAATAGGGGAGAAAGCAGAGCAAATAAAATAACTTGCTCAAATATGGTGGGTGGGTTCTGGTATTTTATGTAATAACTTGTTGGGTATGTAAGTATCATGTCATGCTATTTGGCTGAAAACACGGGTCTCCACTCTCCAGCAGGGACAATGGCGTCTCTAAGAAATTTGTCTCTTTCTACGGGTAAAGAAGTTTGTATTGAAAAGTCCAGACAACCACTATATCTACAGCAAATATATATCCGCTACAGTAACTATCTATCTGGTTTATAATACTGTAGCAACAGTGCTCGCATTAACCGTAAGTTGAGATCATTCCAGAATCTTAGTGTCTCCAATTAAGAATTGAGAGAGAGAGAGAGAGAGAGAGAAAGAGATTCTCCTTGTAAAAAGAGATTATAACTCCTAAATTTTCCTCATAGTGGATTCTTCTATTCTTATCCTTGGTTTATATCTCAAATTCATTTAGGTGATTTTCCACATAAATTTGTATGTTCAATTTATTCTTCTTCACACTAATATTTGCTGCGATTCTGCTCCATCGGGCTGGGGATTTTCCCAACAGTTTGACCTTCCAAAGTGAGAGGGAAAGATTGACTTCTAAAAGCTACGAGTGGAGGCAATTTTCCCTCATTTTTTAGGCTAGGAAGAATACAAGGAAAATACAAAAAGAGACATAAACATGCTGGGTATAGATGGCTATATAAACACGCAGGATAATCGCATAAGTCTTTATAACTGTCAGTTTTGTTCGGAGACCCGTGAAATATCTCTTTGAGACAATATATATATTATAAATTCATTCAATCACAGTCTTTATATTTTTTTTTATCGACATCTTATACAAATAATCAAATACCCAAAAATATATTCTCATTGCAATGTGCATTTATGGCCACTATTTAAGAATGAAAAAGGGTATGCACCATACCAGTATATATTTAAAAAAAAAATCAAGTGCTAAGCACGAGGTAGAAATTATAAAACAATTCATAATCATAATTAATTTACTATAAACTCACCTGCCGCAGCTGTACCCACGGAAGCCGTGCTCTAAATCTCTCGGCGGCCACCACCGGCAGCGGTGCACCGCCGCACACCACCTGCCTAAGACTCTTCAAATCAAACCTCTCAACCTCCTCCGACCTCCCCATCGCCGCCACAACCGGCGGCGCCGAGGTCATAACCGTCACCCCGTACCTCTCCACGGCCGACATCACTTCCCCAAATCCCGGCCGGTCCATCACCACCGTCGTCTCTCCCAGCGCCACCCCTTTCACCAAATGTGCGAACCCCATCGAGTGAAACATCGGTGACGTCAGCATATTCACCACCGCGCCCGCCGACGGGGAGCTCGCCGCCCTCATTCCGGCGGTCATCGCGATGTATCTCCGGTGCGACAGTGCGGCGGCTTTGACGAGGCCGGTGGTCCCGGATGAGAACATGATCACCGCAGGGTCGGTCTGGTGGACGGCCGGCAGTTTTAGATTCGCCGAGGGATCTTGGACGAAGAGGAGCGAGGAAAAGTTTGGAGAGTCCAGTAAGACTACAGAGCCGGTGAAGTTGGGAGGGAGCTTGGAGGCAAGAGAGGAAGCGGCGAAAGCGATGACGGGGTTGACGAGGGCGCAGAGTCGGGAGATTTCTTGAGGGGTGGAGGAGGGGTTGGCGGGCGATACAACGACGCCGAGGGAAAGGAGAGAGAAGTAGAGGACGGGGAGGTGGAGGGTTGAAGGGGAGAGGACGAAGGCGACATCGCCTTTGGAGAGGTTGAGGTTGTTCGTCAGGGAGAAGGAGAGGGAGTGGGTTTGGGAGAGGAGGTTGGCGTAGGAGAGGGAGGTGGAGATGGTGGCGTTTATGAAGGCGGGGTGAGAGGGGAGAGGGGAGGGGAGGAGAGAGAAGGCGAAGGAGGAGATGGAGAGAGGGACGGTTGGGGGAGGGAGGGGGACGGGAGGGCGGAGGCTGTAGAAGGTGTTTGTTTTGGTGCAGAAGCCGGAGTCGGGGTCGATGGAAGGTGGAGGAGGAGGAGGAGGAGGAGGAGGTTTGACCATTGGGGACGGAAAGGAGGTTGATGTTGGGGGCAAAAGTGGAGGTGGAAGGTGGAGAGTTTGGCTAGAAGAATAATTGGCGCACTAATATTGGAAAAAAAAAGATATGGCGTTAATTATAGGGTTTTTTGTCTTTTAACGCAAAAATTGAAACCCCACTTACTAAAAAACTCACACACTTTCATAAACACTCATACACCCAAAGATTTCCAACCATTTATTTTTAAACCTAAACTATATAATACCCTTGAATTTTATACGGTATTTGCGAAAGCAGTCAATCGTCAGGAAAAAGTTCGTGCAAGACGTAACCAATGATCAAATAACGTCAATCATCAAGTTTGAAATGAGTTGTCATAATGTGCACTTCGTTGGCTTCCAAAGTTTCTTCTAAAGAGCATAATTGGGTGGCTAGCCACTGTAATACGATTGGTAGACCTAGGAGTTAAGGTGAGAGTAGCTGCAAGTGACGCTAAAGCATCTGCATGAGTACTTTCATGACGGGCTCAATAATTGATGTAGAAGGCTTCGAATGAATAACCAAGCTTCATTGCTGGGAACATAAATAGCTTTAGAGGGTCTTCTACTAAATATCTCTCCTGCCTATCAATGCACTTGTAATCGTAGGGATAGACATGCGACTATGCAAAATCTTGATGCATGTAACTTCTTATATGGCACAATGTACATCTGCATCTTGATGAGAAGCAAAGATTTTCACTACTCTCTCTTTACTTTCTATAAGATATTGTGTAGAAGTCCTATATATTTATTTCCCCAATAGTTCACAGTTGACTCACTTGCTTATGATTTATTACTTGCAAAAACCGAAAAATTGAAGAACCTTATGCATCCTAAATTTAAATCCATTGTTACGGATCCGTGTAGACAGGTATGTGGGCACTTGCCCCTATTCAACTTTAGATTTTGTGTTAGTGGGTAATAAAATTATATAGATGTCTCCATACAGTTTTAATAGATGTCCACAATCCAACACAAGATGAGACCACATGAAAAACAATTATAAAGAATTATTATTAAAACTTAGTTATTTTTTTTATGTGTGTTAGTTTATGTGTTAAAAATGAAAAAAAGGATCATGTATATGAAAATGATAATGAAATATAATGCGTTAAGACTTTTGTGATTATTGTATAAAGTTGGAGTTCCAACGAACCCCGCGCGGTGCGAGGTTCATTTGTGCCAAACAAAGGGTAGTGAATTACCAAACTGCCCCCCAACCACCCGCACAAATCATAATATGTGGCTCAGAACACCCTGTGCCATGCAGAGTGTTTTGATATGATTTTTGTTAGAATGTAGTCCGTACAATAGCTCTTATTTGAGTAATAAAAAAACTCTCATTTGATACTAATATTTATTTAAGATGATACACATGTAAATACATATATAAGAACTCTATGAGGTGAAACGATGTGAAAATCAGCTCAAATGCTGATTAATAGCATGTGGCAGTGTCGTAAAATAATTTCTACAAAATTTAAAAAATAATACGAATGAGCACTAAATAGTGTAAAATCATATTTTGCAAACCTCCTCAGTTATCACACAAAAGCTACAAAAATTATAGCCCAGTAGCATGGGAATGCGCCTCGAATCACTGTACGTCAACCTGGGGACAGAATGTACCTAACACTACCATAGGTTGTCCGAAAGCCACTTCACTTTTGCCAAAAGGCCACTTTAACACTGATCGGTACATTCAATACCATATGGTAGGCTTAAACAAATCACTTCACTCCATAGTGGACTTCTGAGGATTTTTAACATTTTAAAACACATTCTTTATGTTCAAAGTATCACTTGTAATTTCCAATTGTACGAAAAGTAATATAAATGCTTAAACACTTTTGCAAATTTTTCTCATGTCAATTTCATAGAAATAGAATATTCATGAATCTAAATAAATAAATAAATTTTTAATCAAATAGAACTCTTTAATAAATGCATTTAAATAGTAAATTTGAAATGACGTATTTTCAATAATCTCATATACTAAATAATATTTATCTTGTAAAAGATAAATAACTATCACAACTAAATTTATTAACAATTACTTTAAATGAACAGAATAATATGTCTGATCTACAATTTCTCTACACAAAATAAAATTATCATTTAAATAATATATAATAGATTAAAATAACTAATGAGAAAAAATCTACTCACCTCAAGAGATTTGACAAATTTTTGGGAGAACCGTACTCCAAGAACCTACTTCTCGATCAAACATATAAGGATACAAGCATATAAATTTCTAATACTAAAGATTCCACACTCAAACTATTTTGGGTATGAAACTAATATTTCTAGTTTCTAGGGGCGTTTCTGAAATTCATTTCTATCCTTTTTAAACAGAACTTGGGCCTAACAGCAACTTTCCTAGTTTAATGGGTCAAAAGAAAAACTTTCCATTAATTAGGTTTTCTAAATAATCAGTTCTTTAAAGATTATGGCCTCAGAACAAATTGTCCCAATTCCAAGGGCCTTAGATAAATTTTTCGTTTTCTTCTTCCTTTGATCTTCTCTTATCTTCCACTGAACCCAAAAGCTTTGGGTGATACAAAAGCCATTGCAGCTGTTGCCCAAGAAATCCCCAGTCATGGGAGGGGCCGGAGGTCACCGGACATCGCCGGAATCGATGCCGGCGGCCGGAAAGGTAAATATTTTTTTTATTTTCTTTAATCTAAAAAAAAATGTACATAACTAAGGAAATCACTAACCTTCAAAGACTTCCACTTGCTCGTTCTTCTCCTAGTAAACTTGTGTTCCTCCTTTCTGATCTCACTTCCTTTTTTTTTCTTTGTAAACTGAAGATTTAGGGATTTTAGGTTTTTATTTTTTTGAAATTTCAATGGCTTTTGGATTTCTAAACTCCCATATTAATTGTAAATACAAAAACCCAATTACTACCTTCAGTTATGAAACTCTTCATTTTCTTATTATTACTTTTTTTAATGGAGAAAACCAGTTCTCTACATCACCTAACTTTGGGAAGCGTTCAAAGCAATTAGAAACAAGAAGAAAAGAAAAAGAAAAAGAAGCGGAGGGGCAAAAGGCAAAACAAGAATCTCAAATGTCTGATCCACTATGTGACTGACCTTTTCTCATTGAGCTCTTCTACTGAGGCTATGTTCTTTCTTGTTAACTGTAGTGTTTGGAATTGAAATCATTTTAAATTGTTTAGTTCATTAGGTATGTCAAATACAGTTGCAAAAAGACCTTCACTACTTGCTGCTAACAACTTACGTGAATTTTTAGATGTAAGTTATATTTGCAACTTTTTGAATAATTTGCAAGCCCAATTGCTATCAATCTCCAACATAAAGTCGAAGAAACTTTCATACACTAAAACAAACGCCCTCATCGACAAATGAGATTGCAAACGGCGGAAAAAAAAATAAGAATTGAAATCGAAACAAACTATTATAACTACGAATTGCATGTGATAGTAGTTGCAACGCATGAAGTTCTGTGCAACATATATTTACATTGCATAGGGAGGGTGACGTTTTTAATATTCTTATCTCCTTATCAACTCCTCTTTCAATGTGTGTTTTTTTTATCTTTTTTGGTAAAAATTGGGCTAGAACGTGCTCATTTTTCCAAAGCCAAAAAAATATCATTTTACACCGATTAATTATTGAATCATCCTCTACCTAGTTTTCCTCCGGTCTAGTTTAAGATAAAACTAAGCTAGGACTGGTACTGACTCTAGCTTTCAATGGTTTACCAAATGCAAATTTAGAGTCTGTTCGGCAAATTGAGTAGATTGGTTTTAATGGAGATAGAACCAATCCATATACGCAACCGCAGTTTGGCGAATAAAAGAAGATAGAGTAAACTAATTTATTTGAGACCAGCAATAACTATAGCTTGTTTTATGTGGTGCGGCGTTGATTCAAAACTTGATTTTAGTTTGGCAAAATTGAGCCCAAGTTGAACTGATTCTTTATAGTTTAAAATCTAGTCTCTAAACTAGTTCTTTTGCGGACCAACTCTAGCATGGTTAAGAAAAAACCAATCCGGACCCTGATTTATTTTGGAGTTGCTAAACATACTTTTTAAAAACTAAACCAGTTTAGTTTTGATCCAGTTTACACATAGGCTTGATTAGGCTAAGCTAGTTGTTATATGGACTTAGTTTTCAGTTAAGCATAGTTTGATTAATTTCTGGCTAAACTAGTTGCTATGTGCATTATAGCCTTTCTTTTCACTTACCCACTAGAAATTTCTAGGGCCACAGTTTTTATTGGGTTCTATTTCACACGAGGGGCTTGGTTTATTTTTATCCCTGTTAGTGGGCAAAAATGGGCTAAAGAAAAACACGTTTAGTCCAACTTTATCATTTATCAAATTAATTTCACACGAGGTGTTTAACTTTGATCTGTGATCTGTACCACGTTCTGCTCAGCTATTTCTCACCCACTAGACTCCATAACTCCTACTATTGTCCTTATTTACACATGGCCCATCAATGTAAGCATCAAATGACTCATCTCTAACAAGAACATCTGTGTAATTAAAAACTATATTTACATTCTCTAACAGCACCATGATTAGAGTTTTTATATTATTAATAGCCACATCAATCCCTATAGCAGTAATTAAAGTATAAGCTTCAACAGTAATTAAAAAAGTACATGAACATGATGTGAACTGGCCACACCCTTATCATCAACTATCTCTTCGATGGCAGGCCGACCTGCAAGATTCTTTTAAGGCCCATGATGCCTCCGTGAGCTTTGATACCCTTTTACTATTCTCTCTTGTATCTTAACAGTGACATTTCTATTTTAGCTTTGGGAATTAAAAAAAAAAAGAATATTTAGCTCCACGTTGGTTTGAGTAATTATTTGTTTGTCCTTCATGGTTTCTCTATTTTATGTCAACTTTGCACCCCAGGTTGTAGAATTTTAAAATTAAACATTTACAACTGCAGTGATAACTTTTCAGTTAGATATTAATGACAGTTTCATTGTGATTATTGTTGCAAGCTACCAACAGCCCACATATTAAAGTATTTCTTAAAAATCCCTCTAATCATTACACCACAATTTCAAAGTTTTGTTGAGAGTTGAGGATTATTGTTTTATATTTTAACATGCTCCCGCAGATTTGAGTGTTATTTTAATGGACCGAAACATGAACTTGCGATCCCAGATTATAATATTTGTTAAAGTCCCCCACAATTTTTAAGTTATGTTGAGAGTTGATGGTTATTATTTTAATATTCTAACATGCTCTTGCATGTTGAGTGCTCCTTTTATTGGCCAAAACTTGGACTCACACAACATTGTCAATTTTTTAGAAAATTCGCTATTAATGTGTGGCTAGTAAGATTTGAATCTGAACTACTTTTGGTATCATCTTAAAGTCCCTCTAAACATTACACCACAACTTCAAAGCTATGTTGAGAGGTGAGAATTACTATTTTATATTTTAACAGTATTTATGCAATATCTCTTACAACAAATTGTAAAAGGATCAGAGAAGTGAACTATGAATTTCTAGGGGCTTAAATAAAATTAAAAAGAGTTTACGATATGAATTATAGAAATCAAAGGGTCTAGACATAATTTTCCATGTTCACCTTGTGTTGCTTTTCCTCCTTCCCACTCTTTATTTAACACAAAACCAGAGCGAATTTCCCATTCCTACTATCGTCTAGAGTATTTTCTCAAGATGGGTTTTTCTTCTTCTTCTTCTTCCCCTTGCTATTTCTCAACTTCAAAAGATTGCAAAGATGAAGGGGCTATGATGAAAAATAAGAAGAGGGTGATGGTGTTAATAGATGAGAGCTCAGGGGCAAAGCAAGCCATGATGTGGGCTCTTACTCATGTAGCAAGCAGAGGAGATCTCCTAACTCTTCTCTATGTTATTAAGAAGTCTCATAACTCTGTTGATGGCCAAAACAAAGAAGAGGAAGAGGAGGCCATTAATTTTATTAACTCCCTTGTTTCCCTCTGCAAAGCTTGCAAGCCTGAGGTAATTAATTTTCTCTGCCTAATTTCTTTGTTTAGCTATCATGTTCGTTTGAAGAATGAAAATATCTCTAGTAAAACACAAAGATAAATGCTTATTACTTAGAAAGTTGGAATCTTGCTCTTTATTTCTCTCTGTGGCTTTTCTTTTTCTTTTTTGGCTTTTCCTAAAATGAAACTTTAACATATATAGCTAGAGTCTTTTAATGGTCTCTTAATTAGTTATGTGCACTTGGTTTGTTATGTTCATACTGATTTATATGATATTAAATTTCTACAAACAAAACAAAAACATGTATTTTATGCTTCATACTTTTGAATCATAAGATTTCTTTAGTTATCCTATCAAAAAATCATTCATTTTTCACCTACATGGTGTAACTTAATTTTGTTTAACTTAATTTTGTTTAAAGATCTTGAATATATGTAGGCTAATGTAACAAATTAGTAGAGTTGATAAATAAATGTGTTGCATATTCTGCAGTTGGTGAGTGGATACAAATGGCTTAGTTATATAAACACTGAAAAGGCCTTGATTGAATGATATTTGCTCCTTTTCCTATAAATTACAACTTTGATCTCAAATTGCTCAGGTTGAAGTGGAATCACTTGTGATCAAAGGACCAAAGTTAGATACAGTGCTCAACCAAGTCAAGAAATTGGAAGTCTCAGTTCTGGTTGTAAGCCAAATCAAGGCCTCACCATTCTCTTGGTGAGTCCTCTTTATTTTCTGCATGAACAACTTCATACCCTTAGAAAGAATTATTACAATAATACTTTAAGTTATTTCATCATCCCTTTTTTTCTAGTTGCAGCTTTTTTAAGAGCAGAAGAGAGAATTTTGTGGAGCAGTACATTGAGAGAGCTGAGTGCTTGACAATGGCAGTGAGAAAACAGAGCAAGGGAGTTGGTGGGTATCTTGTGAGCACTAGATGGCAGAAGAATTTCTGGCTTCTTGCTTAGTTAAAAACTTAATATAAATGAAGGAATGTATTATCTAACAAAGCTCTCTCGTGTTGTATACAGAAGATTTGACCTTTTTCTTGAATGTAAATCTAATTATACAACACTATGCTCAGTTTGTGATGTAGGACACATGGCAGATGCGTTTATGGCAAAGATGGACAGTCGCAAACCCAAACGCGGGCATGGTCGAGGAA
>JBAKGM010000412.1:6702049-6714186 GCA_037177215.1 Asparagus racemosus | reverse complement strand
CATGGGATTATTACGATTTTTTAATTCATGTGTTATTAGAATTAAAATTCCTTTCACAATTTTAAAGTTCTTTTATGATGTTGATTATTATAAATTGGGAACTGCTTGTTTTTTAACTTAACACTCAAAAGACCCTTTAAAATCATAGTTTTGAACTTGGATACATGCTGAAACGAACTTGACCCGTGTTTAACGAGTTTTAAGAAATGGATATGAAGTGTAGGATATGTATCCAAGAAGTGCATGGCAAGTATTTTAAATTAAAACACATATCATATAACTTAGTACATGTCTAGAAAAAAATGTATATGCATATATCCTAGGAGTGTCGATGAAATTTGGGCAGGGATACGTGTCAGATACATGTCCGGTACGGGTACAGTTTCATGATAGAGGCACCCAGGTAACATGGGAGGGAACCCTCTAGCTCATCCAAAATGGTAGATATACGATTACTCTCCTTTTTAAGAGTAATGTTTTTTGGTGGGAGTGGGGGGAGGGAATAAGAACTCCCTTTTAGTTTTCTAATTTATATAATGAAGAACTTTATTTAATTACAAGGAACAAAAGCTATAACTTTCATATCTATATGGGAACTAAATTTGACATAAAGCGATATTGACCTTTAAAGTATGATGGATGATGAAATTTACTTAGGAGATTGCAGTTATTCTCAGGGCAATTATGTGTGAAATGACCATATTGATCAAAACTCTCACCTAAAACCTAATAAAGTAGTTTTCTTATAGACGTCTTATGTAAGAGGAATTATAGCATGTGTAACCTTTAGTGCCACTATCAATGATATTATTCTTATACCTACGGGAGCTTCGAGCGATTGGCATTTTAAAATTATTTTTACACAGGGATGTTTCCTGAAAGTAGAGGCTCCTTCCCTCTTTTGTGAAAACCATGATGGAATCATCCTTGTGACAGTTGAGAGAAACAAAGGTCCTTGGCACTGAACCATGACAATGGGTACCAACTACTGGTTAGTTCATACTCATGTCTTGACTTCACCATAGTATCTAATACCATAAATAGGTAAAAAGAGGAGTACAACTCGAACTGCAAGTCTGCACTAGTGCTTGGAGGGATGATGGACTATATGTAAGGCTACAGATGTGGTGTTCGCTGTGTCATGGGTGGGGGAGTATATACTCAAATAACTAAAGCACAAACATAAGCAAGGTTGTAGAAAGCGGAAAGCGGAGCAAAACAGTGAGGTGCCGCTTAGGCTTTTTGGGGTTTAAGTGGTTCAAAACGGAAAAAGCGCCAAGAAAAAAGCAATCTAAATCCTATTAAAAATTTAAATATGGACAAAAATTCTAAAAAAAGAAAAAAATCAATTAAAAAACCTAAAAATTATAAAACAAGCAAAAAATAAAGTGAAAAAAAATCTGCAGATGTATATTTGATGATATTAAATACATACCTATTAATACATACTTATTAAATACAATCATCATTAGATTGCTTCAAGTTTCTTTCAAACTTGAAGTAGAATCATTTTAGGAAAAAGAGGAAAAACCATGTAAACATGGAAAAAAAACAACGTAAAGTTGTCCAACCGCTTAACACTAGTGCTTGAGTCACTTTTGGCTGCATTTAGACCGACTTGGATCGCTTTTAGGCTGCATTTGGCTGCATTTCGTCCGCTTTGCACCGCCTTGGAATGCTTTTATGCCATTTTTTTCTTGAAACCGGCCACTTTTGGGCCTTATCAGAGCAGCAAGGCGCCGCTTCTGCTTTTTTGAGTATTTTTCCCGCTTTTTACAATAGTGAACATAAGTATATAAATTGTATTTCAGATGTACGATGATCTTGTTCATGGGTTTCTTTAGTTGATTTATTGGTCAGTTTTGTTAATTAAACAAATATTTATATATGATGATTCAAGATGATATTTTTTTATGAATGGTTGTCTATTGTTTTAATCTATATTAATTGGCATGAAGCTTTGATGTTATTGTTGATATTGGTTTTCATATCAAGGAGTTAGTGCAACCCAGCTTTTGTGAGCAACACCACATGCAATTTTTGCAGGCAAAAAGTTTTCGTGAACAACATTAACAAAGTACTAGGGTATATGCGAGCATCGCTAGCCTGTGCTTAGCACGGTAAATACTAGAAGAAGAAGACTTCATATTTCTAATAGTAAGCAACTTGAAATTAAAAAGATTGTTAGTAGATTATATCAGAAGAGAGATTGAAACTAATTTTTAAAGAAAATTGTTACTAAATATTACTTTGAAACTTGATTTAAAAAAAAGGGATATAAAACTATTCAGAGAAAAAAAAATCTATAATTCTGCCTTAATCTTTTATATTTAGATAGCAGTGGTGGATAGGATATTAATTATAATTTATTGAAAATTGGTCTATTTTCAGCGCCGGTTAGTGGAATCATAATAACAAATCTATTTTAAATATATAATTAATGATATAAATATTTATAACATTTATGTAGGGGGTAACCACTAAAATGTGCAGACAACGACACAAGTTGAGGTGACTCGCCCGTGGTTTCCGGAGGCACAATATTATTTGTTATAATGCTAATATATTTATTTCAGTTATCTAAGAATTTGTGAATGATTAGTATTTTTTTAAGTGTATGTCATCAAAAGCAACGGGGATTGCCATAATTAAAATGAAAAAAGTGTACAAAACGCAAAGCTAGCCCGTGCTTAGCACGGGGTAAATTCTAGTTAAATAAAAGCAAAAACAAGATGCAAGTGCCGGAAGTGTAAAAGAAGGTTGTACCAATTTCAAAAGTGTTATGTTGAAGATACATAGATATGCCTCAGTTGGGAAAGCTTGTAAGATAAATTGTGGATTGTTATTTCGTTTTAGGTATTTCTGTGTGGAAGTAGATGAGATTAAAAGGGACCATTTTGTGATAAACTTGTGTTACTTCTCCATCTTGTTGCAACTTAGAGTTTCTAAAGCATATGTTCCAATTTAATGATGCGTTGATGTCATTCATATATAGATTCAAAGACAATGAAGTCGAAAACAACAGGATTGAGTTTTTTTATTGATGTTGAATTGGGTAATGTGAAAGCCCTATTGAGCTTCTCAGAGATTTTGATAATATGCAATTGGGAAAGCCCTGGTGATCAGTAATGTGGAAACCGGTAATATTCATATATGTTCGGGGTAGATTTAGAATAGCACAAAAAGTTGTGTTCTAAAGTAAGGAAATAGTACTTTGATCTCTTCTGCATTCATGGTAATTTCGGAGAGATATTTGGAGAGATATGAAGGTGATTTGCAGGACGACTTTCACCTATAATGTACAAGGTTTCTTATACATGGTTGTTATTTTCTCTTCCTCTTGATTTCAGAGATGCTGAGAATCAAAATACCGCTTCTTTGAGAAAAAGGAATATACTGGGTTGGGTTTAACAGTGTAACATGTCTTAGATTTGACAATCATAGCTCCCAAGAGAATCAAGGTTTACTAGGCAGGAGATTATAGAGAAATATCTTTAGGTGAAACGCAACCTAGGGAGGACCACTCATTATGTTCCTGGTGATGATTGAAATAGATACGAGCAAGGTTGACATGAGCAAGGCAATCCGAACTGAGAAGCTTAGGATTATGTAGAAGACGGAATAAGTAAAGATAACGAAAAAGTACTAGCACTTGCAAAAAGCTAAGACACTAACTGCCTTTTGTGGGTTAGTAACAGTTGCAAACACTGGAACGAGCAGCATCGGGATGTTGGATGGTCTGTGAGCCATGAGCAACACGGGAGCAACGGATCATTCTTCTATTTAAGTTGGGGGATGTCATTGAGATTTCGACTATGTAAAAGGAAGAGAAAGCAATTGCAAGTGGATCCTTATGTTACTACCGGGAATGATGGCCATTTGTTAGAATTGGTGATGAAGTTGTATATGAATGATTTGGGAAAAATGTTCGGAATCCAGAGAGTACTCACATGAATAGCAAAGAAACCTCAGGTTGACCATGGAGGTTGAGTTTATTGGAGTCGGTAAAAGTGCGTCGTCAACATATTGAAGAACAATGTAGAATTCTGCAACTTTTTCTGATGAAAGCATCCTCCCTAGTTTGGTATAATTTTGCAAAACTATTCGTTGCGCTGCTAAATTGAAGGGTTTGGAGAATTGCTCTCCTTGTAAGAGACAATGGTGACATTTGATATGTCCATCATCGATGCTATAGATGTGAAAGATTTGAAGCAAAGAAGATATCTAATGTGCTCATTTGGCTCCAAAGGTCCCTAACCTCAAAGTGTTGGTAATAAGTAATGTGTCAAAAACCTTTCTGAAATCAAGATTTAGAAAGTCAAAACAATTATGAAACTAGTGATGAAAATGGTAACAACCACTACCTACTCTTAAGTTTGTTAGACATGTCGTGGTATACATCAATATGATAAGCGTAAGTCAACATTTCCTGTTACTGGACATGTTCATGAACAAACAGTTTTTTAAGAAACCTTTTTAGCAACAGAACTAAACTAGTTAGGCCAGAATTCTATGTTAGTTTAGAAATTCCACGGTACTGCTGCACAAGCTTGGCACATTCTTGTTTGACAACTGACCCATCTTACTTAGAATATTTCAGGGTACACTCTGATTTATGCACTATGGCAGGTTCGTCTAGGTTGGCACGATGCTGGTACATATGACAAGAACATCAAAGAGTGGCCCCAAAGAGGAGGAGCTAATGGAAGTTTGCGATTTGACATTGAACTTAAACATGGAGCCAATGCTGGTATGTGTATCCTCTGTAAAATGTTATACCATTCCATAGCTTGTTACTGAAGAACTTTAATGGGGTATCAGGTCTTGTGAATGCATTAAAGCTTATTCAACCTATCAAGGACAAGTACCCAGGTGTTACTTATGCCGATTTATTCCAGTTAGCAAGTGCTACAGCTGTAGAGGTGCTTTTCTTTGCAGATGTCTTTCCTGCTTGCTAGGTATCTGCTAAGGTAAAAATTTATAAGTGTATTGGTACTTAACTTCGAGGTTATCTCTCAGGAAGCTGGCGGTCCCAAGATTCCCATGAAGTATGGAAGAGTAGATGTTTCTGGACCTGAACAGTGTCCAGATGAAGGGAGACTCCCTGGTAGGCTACTTAACTTGATTGGATGCCTTGTGTATTGGGTCTTTCTATATTGTCTTTGATAGATGTCAGGCTGATTTTCCAAGCTATAGTTTTACTCATGATGATGCAAAAACTGTGAGAAGGTTTTCCAAAATACATCTTTTTTTCCCTCGGTGATGTAAGTTGTTGACATCCGCTTTTCTAGAAGATAACATCATTCATATTGCTTTTGTTACACTCGAGAAACTTTGTCTCTGTATCTATTTGTTAAGGAAAGAAGTGACAGATCCTACTTCCTTCTCTCTAAAAGAAAAAAGTAGATCTTGTCCTCTCAAAACTATTTTAGATCTCTTTTTTTCGTTTTTTCCCCCTTGAAGCATTTAAAGAAAGAAATCAAGACTAATGATGCAAACATGACCCAATTTTTAAATTTTTAGAGACATGACTTCTAATTCCTTCCTTAATAGGAGCAACCTCTATCCTATGGATGCATTCATTTTCTTATCCTATCTCTTGGTGTACTTGACACTTCTATTGACACATTCTCATTGCTGCTGCATCCCTTTTTTGCTCATGTTATTTGTTGATTGGTTTTCATCAGATCCCTATATCACTGTTGGTCTTATAGTTATCTTATAGAATTTTCCCACTTCAATTTCTTAGGTATTCTACGATCACATGAGACTCTAGAAGAACTGCTAGCCATCATAATTTGTTTCGATGAATTGTATCGTCCTCAGTTTCACCATTTTCACTATTAACCAATCCTAAATAACAAACATGATTAGTCCTAAATATTTCTTGCACATCAGTATATGTGATAATGTCCTTCGTTTTCATAGTTTTACTACACTTACATTCCATAAATCCAGTTTTCATTCTATTAATTCTAAATTTTTGAGACTCAAGAGTTCTCTCCACCTTTCTACTTTAGACAGTATCTCTTCTCACGTATCAGCTCCTAGATAAGGAGTTGATGTAAATTTTCTTTTCTACATCCCATTATAAAGCAAAAAAACTTACTTGAAAGTTGAAATAGTGGGCATCGCATGCTTGGAAAATGCTTGCTTTCTGGCTTGATACTTGTCCTTGGGCTTTTGATTGTCTTCTATTCTCCAGCTTCATTTTAATTCTGTAATTTTGTCACTTTCTTCCTAATGTAGATGCTGGACCTCCTTTACCTGCTGAACATTTACGAAAAGTGTTCTATAGAATGGGATTCAATGACCAGGTTCAGACTTATACTTTATGTTTTCATCTGGAAGTCCTCCAAATGTTTTACCTTTGTGTGTCAAATGTTTGAGGAATGTATTATATTGCTACAGGAAATTGTTGCATTATCTGGCGCACATACCCTAGGACGGTCCAGACCAGAACGAAGTGGTTGGGGAAAACCAGAAACAAAATACACAGTATGTATATTTTTCATTCGTCCAAACTTTGATGGCATCTTTAGTATCTTATTGAACACATATAATGGGATAGTAATCCTTCAGCTCGGACTGAGGCTGTAACCAATGTATCCTTTAACTAAATAAAATAACAGTTAGCACTATACCGTTTCTTATGCATTGATATTCAGATTCTATACTGTGTATTGCCCCTAAAATTATTGACTAGTGAAGAATTTGTCAGGTTATTCTTAATCAAAGTTTGCTTGTTATAGTTACTGTCCTAAGCAACTATTGGCATCTGCATGTATTCACCTTCTCATGATAAGACTGGTATTTACCTAAGAGGAGAGTGCACATTCGTATATATGAACCATAGTATATCTATCTGTGTTTGTATGGTTGAGTCTAATGCTCATTGCAAAGGTGCATGTCGGGTTTCTGGAACATGCATTTAGGCTAGAATATGCAAATTATCTATTAAATATGATGCCCTTGTCCTTTCAACACCAGAGATCTTAGCTATATTGATTCCAAAGTCAAGATCTAAGGCAATCCAAATAAGTGGTTTACTATTTACCTTTTTATTAGCTGATTTCATATTATTTGAGGAACAGACACCATTTTATATAAACATTAACTCCATTAAATATGCAACTTATACACTTCAGATGTTACTACTCCGGAAGTACCAAATTTTGTAAAAGCACACTGATCCGGATGTTCACTGCTTGACATTTTGAGAAGCTTTCTGGGGTCAGGGTAACATGAAAGTAATTCACAGCTTTCATATTGACTTATCTGTGGCAATTTGCACCCACTTTAGCTTCCTTCTTTCAGATATCCCTCGGTGACCTTTCTTCTCTCAATAATGCCATGACTTTTTCTTTTTCCTGCGAGGACCTTGAGCTTGAAGATAATATATACCTTTTTCCTGGGTCACATTGCATAGGCAAGGCTTGCTCATACTGTAGACTAGGAGAATAATGACCAATTTTCGCTACTGAGCAAGCCAATCAATGAACTTCAGTTGAATACATGATTTTTTTATCATACATGATTTTTTTTATCTCACTACTACTGTAGTTAGGTATTAACACGCAGAATGCAATATTTAATCAGCGGTACACTCATCCATTTTGTTTGCATATACGATATATTAGAAAGATGGTCCTGGTGCACCTGGAGGACAGTCGTGGACAGTGCAATGGCTGAAGTTCGATAATAGCTATTTCAAGGTTAGAAACCTCTTTTGTTTTCTGCCTTTAGATCAAAAATTTTAGTTGTACAAAAATTTACTTGTCTTGAGTCACAGGATATCAAAGAGAAAAGGGATGAAAATCTGCTAGTTTTGCCTACTGATGCTGCTCTATTCGATGATCCGTCCTTTAAGGTAAACAAGCACAGAATCACATGTTCCATCTTCATTAGGTACATAATCTTATGAGCCTTAATTTCTAACAAATCTCTGGTTTTTTAGGTCTATGCTGAGAAATATGTGGAGGATCAAGATGCATTTTTCAAGGATTATGCTGAAGCGCATGCAAAGCTAAGCAACCTAGGGGCCAAATTTGATCCTCCTGAGGTATGTCATTGAATAATTCAATAATCTTTGCATTCAATTATTCTATTTAGCGTTTTGCTGTTTAAAATTATCACAAGAAGAAAGGCTGAGTTCAAAAATTCCAGAATGAAAATGACCTTGTTTATAATGATTCTTCATCAGGGTCTCTCTCTATAGGTGATGCAGCCAACTGACAAGTTTGTTGCAGCTTAGTATCCATCCGTCAAGGTTGTTTACTTATTATATTACCCAAAATTGTAATGCCCTTTATTTTTATTAATATTTCGAGACATAGTAGCATGCGTGTTAGATCAGATTTATATTGGGTTATTTACATTTAAATGCCTCAAAAGTTTACACCACTTTTAACTTTAGTACCCCAAAGTTTCTTTTGCCCAAAATATACCCCAAAGTTTTTTTAATAAAAGAAAAAGGATACCCTAAATTGCTTAACAGGGGGTAGCATGGCTAACTTTCTTTTAACTTTGTGGTATTTCTGGGCAATATAACTTCAGGGTATCAAAGTTGAAGATGATGTAAATAGGGATATTTAATTGCAGATAACCGAATCATGTTGAATGAAATTTATATGTACTACTTTCATGACATGCAGGCTTAAGAAGGAAAAAAAAACCCATGAGTAAAGTATTTTTCTTCTGCTGCATCCTTTTAATAGCACAAGATGGAGCTTTTCCAACAGTTTGATTTCACAAATGTTCGCCCTTAACTATAATGAGAAGTAGAGGAAGTCCAAACAAGCCTCTCCAAATCCAACTACTTCCTTTATATCTCAACCGCTCTTGCTGTCTTGGCTCTTTTAACATCTCTGGTTGGGACTCGGATCAGGAATCGTTATGATGTCTATAGAACACATCATATCCATAGAACATTTTGTCGTTATCAATCCTGTTCTTGGTTATGTGAGTTCACTTTCAATGCTATTCCGCATTAAAGAGATTGCTTTTTAGTTGTTTCCTGAGTATCACAATGCGAAAAATGTTGCAGTTTACAATGTCAAGATCGCTATAAATTTGTTTAGTTCGATATGTTGCGATTAATGTTTCTGGTTGAGTTAGATGGTTCATAGTTATGTCTAGTTGGTTGGCATCTTAGCCGTCTTCTGTGTTCAGTTTTACTGGATGATGGTGTTTTCTCAGAACGTAGGATCTTGTGCTAGAAAATCGAGTAATGTGAAAATGAACCTAACGTTCTAAGGACTTGGGTGATCAATTTCTCAGCTACAGGATAACTAGTGAGCTTAGAGCTCCAAAAAAAAAAGAGATAATATAATTTTCTTGAATATGCACCAAATTTACGGTGAAGGAGAGCTCTTGAGCTAAGTCATACAGACGCGTTTGAACGAGTCTAATAATTGGAGTTAAAGATTTTGGTTGTTTTATTGTTTCTATTTTGAGATCGATGGCAACGTGTCCAAAAACTGAAAAAGAAAAAAAGTGTAACATGAATAATTCGGCGTGTGATGCAAATTAATCTCTGCTGTGTATAGTTGGCTGACTTACAACAGCTTGTATTGATTTGTCATGTATTGTATGCTCCTTTGGTTTATATGTATCTTTGAGAAGAAACTCCTGGTTCAGTTCCTATCACAAACATTCTATTTTAGTTGAAGAAAGGAAATAATAGACGCCAAGCCTCTGGTTCATACTAATCACAAAGTTAAGCTCAAACGGTAACCTCAATTAATAAGAACATATGACCTCAACAATGATGCAAATGACTCTAGATTTAGATGTGAACATATCCATCATTATTGTGGACTTCATTAAAATAAGTCTAACATTTAAACTGTCAAACAGAGATTAAGACTTTATCGCCCACTCAAACTAGATTGCTTGCCCCTAAAGTCACAACTCACAAGTTCGGTTGCTCTCGTGGTGGTCCGCGCCAATGAGCTAATAGGGTCGCTTTCATGAGACTTTATCAAGATTCCATAGCGTGCTACCCGCCAAAAACTTATAAAGTCAAAAAAATGTTTCTCTATCGAATCTATGCATGCAACCGAAGTATAACATCATCACAAAATAGACGCATAATGTCTCAGCAGAGCACAAGTGCTATCCCGCTCTGGTTTTTATACTTTATATAACTACCCATCGAGTTTTGTTGTTACAGATAGACCCCATGACTTTTTTTTTTCCCCTTTTTTTCTTTTTTCCTATTCTTCTACCGTTTGGGGGTCTACCTGTCAAAAAAAAACAACGTTCTTCTTCTTTGAAGGCAAAAGAGCCAAGAAAATTTCACTCGGGAGGTCTATCTGCAAGAATAGCGGGGTAGTAAGTACAAAACAACGAAACTACAGGTTGTCTAGTCTATCCGCAATTAACCCTACATTATATGTACATATTTATTGCATTCAAAAGACGAGTATACAACTGTAGTGAAATAAAATATTCATCAACATCACAACATCACATAAAGAGTAAAGTCATTACTCAAAAGATGGATACATCCCATTATACAAAGGCTTATATTGTTTATTTTTTCTTAAAAAACCTTGAGCAATCAAGATTTGTGCCAAACTAGAGCCAGAACGAGGCCTATGATATCGAAATTGAGCAGCGCGCGTAGAATTCTTTGTTTTCTGGGAGTATATGGGGGATATCTTGCACTAACTTCACCGTAAAAGTTGCGGGAGACTATGGCTTTCTTGTGGCTAAACGCATCGAAAGAAAACTTCCCGTGATATGCACCAATACCACTCTCTCCGACCCCACCAAATGGTAAGTTCTTGTTCGCAAGCTGCATCGCATATGTTGTTAGAATTCAAAATTATTACCCCTCTGACTTAACCACAACTTCAAAGTTCTAATGCGGTGGAAGGACATTCAACATGGCATAAGAGCACCCTAATTCCAAAGCTCAATGGTCACAGATTTAAAGCAAATTAAAAAAGATAATGTTGTGTAATACAGGTTTCGCACTCAATCTTCAGAGGTGTGTTAGAATATTTTTTTGGGTAAATTTCACAAAACGTCGAAGAAGTTTGGCTCATTCTGAGATAACCCCCAATAAGTTTGGAAATGTCAGTTAACCCCAAAACTTTTACATTTTTCTGAATCTTGAAAAGTTTTGGGGTTAAGTGATATTCCGAACTTATTGGGGGTTATCTCAATATGGACCAAATTTCTTGGGGGTTTGTGAAATTTACCTAATATAAAATTATAACGTTCAACCCTCACCACATCTTCAAAGTTCAAAGTTGTGGTTCAGTGGAAGGTATCTTTTTAACACGTGATTCAAATTGTGAGTTCATCAACTCATGCATGTGAAGTAGAGTGAACAAGAAATAGTAGAGAAATAATGAAATTATTTTCTCTTTGTCTTTAAGTAAATAAAGGGACGTCAACCTTACCTTGCAAGTTGAAATGCATACATAAGTAGTAAATGAGAAACTTACGTGCAAGACTGTCTCATTAATACACATTCCTCCAGCAGAAACATTTTCCACAAACTTCTTTTCTAGCTTCTTGTCCTTCGTAAATAAATAGGCAGCAAGAGGCTTTGTTCTCGAGTTTATGACACCAATACTATCTTCAATCTTGTCAACCTTCACAAATCATTATGGACAATGTCAAGTATAATTATAAAAGAAGGAAAATTCTAGTATTACTGATTGTTATCCGAGGTTCTCTTACAGTAATAATGGGAAGCAATGGACCAAATATCTCATCCTTCATAATCAATGAATCTTCTGGAACATCTAACAGAAGTGTAGGAGATATTCGTCTGCAATAATAACAAAATGAATATAAATTGCACATAAATTAGCACAAGCATAAAACAATGAAATAAAATTACTTACAGGCGTTTTTCATCCCGTTTCCCTCCATATACAATCTTTCCAGAAACCAAATTGTCATCCAAGAGCTTTGATAAGCGTGCAAAATGGTTGGAATTCACAATTCGAGCTAGATCTGATGATTCCAAGGGTTCTTTACCATAGAACCTCTCTAGAGTAATTTTCATAGAATCCAACTGGTATAAATCAAAAAAGGCTAAATAAGATAAGAATATAAAAGGGTGAATTTCGCAGGGGGGGGGGGGGGGGGGGGGGGGGGGGGGGGGGGGGGGGGGG
>JBAKGM010000412.1:6649766-6677296 GCA_037177215.1 Asparagus racemosus | reverse complement strand
TATATATATATGAATTTATTGACATGGGTGGCGGTGGAGGAGGAGGAGGAGGTGGTGGCGGTGGTGGTGGAGGCGGCGCCATGAGGTGCTATTATTGCGGATAGTATCAATTGCGTAGCACTGGAGGAGGAGGAGGAGGTCTTCTTTGTGCTAATTGCGGAAGACAACAGCCCCGTGGAGGTGGAGTAGGAGGAGGAGGATGCAGCTATTTCAGTCATGGAGGAGGAGGAGGAGGAGGAGGCAGTTAGTAATAATAAGCTTAGTTTGTCAAATCCCTATTCATGATCAAGTCCTAACTGTACGTGTTTGTGTTTGTTGATTTTTGTTTCGTGCATGTGGTTGTTTGAGAAGAAGGAAGTGGATAATTATCTTAAGAAGAGAAATAAACTCACAAGCTGTTTGAGCCATTGCTCTACATTCAGATTCTACAAAGCAACGTGGGACAATATTTTATTTCTTGGTCTTTCATGAAATTGGACTTGTGCCGAGAAATGTACAAAATCCAGTGATTGAACATCGAGTTATTGGACAAGAAGCCCAATCAGAATCACAATAAGCTTGAAGTTGGATTCTACTAGTAGAAGAAAGAAGAACGCCTCTACCCGCACTTCCCTTGAGATATCTAGTACTTTGTGAGCTGCGTCAAGATGTGGGATTCGTGGTTCATGCATAAATAGGCTTAGAATATGAACATCATAAAGGATGTTAGGATGAGTGATGGTAAGATGTATTAGACACCCAACTAGACGTCTATACTGGGAGGGATCCTTGAGGGGAACTCCATCCGTGTTGTTTGATTTCAAGTTCTATGTCATAAGAAAAGAGACAGGATGACATCCTGTGAAAGTCATATCTTTCAAGATGTTCAAGTTATATTTATGTTGATAGAGAAAAATACCACTTTTGGAGCGAGCAACTTCTATACCAAGAAAATACTTCAATTTGCTGAGGTCTTTGATATGAAACTTGGTATCTAAATAATTCTTTAAAGAGGTTACTGCAGCAGGATCATTGCTAGTGACGAGTATGTCATCTACATACACAAGGATGAATGTTGAGCTATTTGAGGTATGCCGAAAGAAGATGGAATAATTAGCCTTGGATTGATTGTAGCCGACTTGTAAAAGAGCTGCAAAAAACTTCGCAAACAATTGATAATTTGCTTGCTTGAGCCCATATAAAGATTTGTGAAGCTTGCAGACAAGGTTTTTCTCCCCCTTAACAAAAAAACCTGGAGGTAGAGACGTATAGACATCCTCATGTAGATTCCCATGTAAAAAGGCATTATTTACATCCATTTGGTGAAGTTCCCAATTCTTAATGGTAGCAACAACTAGTAAGCATCAAACACTCACGAGTTTTGCAACAAGTGCAAATATTTTAGTGTAATCAAGTCCCTCCTTTTGAGTGAAGCCTTTAGCCACTAAGCGGGCTTTGTAACATTCAATGGAACCATCTGCTTTATATTTTACTTTATACACCCATTTGCATCCAATAGGTTTCTTGGTTGGAGGCAAGGGAACTATTGACCATGTACCGTTTGCTTCCATAGCATTGAGTTCAGCACACATGGTTTCTTTCCAGTCGGGATTTTTAATAGCCTTTGAAAAAGACTTGGGTTTTGCCATAGAGTTCAATAAAGAGAGAAATGCTTTGTGGCCATTCAAAAGCTTGGTGTAAGAAAGAAAAGATTGAATGAGGTGTGATGTACCTGAGTTAGAAGGAACAATTGGAGTTGGTAGCAAACTGGTGATATTTGAACAAACATAATCCTTTAGGTGGCCTGGTGGATTTCTGTTGCGTTGTGGTAGGGTCTTAGTAGGAGCATCGATGGTTTGAGAATCAACTTGTGGAGTAGGATTTGGGGAGGACAATTGTGAGTTGAGCTCGATGGACTATGTTGATTGTGGAGATTGTTGCGAAGCGGACATCGGTGATGAATTTTGAGGAGTTGGAAATTCAACAATATCTACAGGTGATACTAAACTTTGGCTAGGGATATGAGGATCAAGTGATGGTGAGGTATCAGGTGTTGGATGAGGAAGAACAACAGTTGAGGGAGAGTGATGTTGAGCATCTTTATAAGGAAAAGTGTGTTTATGGAAAACCACATCACGAGAAACATATATAGTGCGAGTAGTGATATCAAAAATTTTGTATCCCTTTTGACCAAAAGGATATCCAGTGAAAGGTCTAGGTTTAGCTCTAGTATCAAATTTGTGTCTGTTAGGATCAATGTTCCTAGCAAAGCACAAGCATTCAAAAGTTCAAATATGGGAGTATGATGATGGTTTATTAAAAAGAGATTCATGAGGTGATTTGTTCAAAAGGGTTGGTGTTGACATTCTGTTGATAAGGTAGACAGCTGTTAGAATACACTCCCCCCAAAAACATAAAGGTAAGTTTGCTTGAAACCTCAATGCTCGAGCGACATTCAATATAAGTCTATATTTTCTGTCAGTTACCCCATTTAGGGTGGAAACACAACTACGCTGATGAAGAAACTCATTTTGTTGAAAAAAATTGTAGTTCATGGGAAAGAAATTCAGCACCATTATCAGTTCGAATTTGAGCAATAAAGTGGTTATATTGTGTTCTCACCATGGCAAAAAAATTATGTAAATAAGGCTTGGTCTCGGATTTGAGTTTCATCAAATTTACCCAAGTGCATCTAGTAAAGTCATCAACAATGGTCAAAAATAATGAGCACCATTCAAACTAGGCATGGAAAAACTTCCCCAAATATCACAATGAACCAATTAAAAAGATCTACTAGTTTGAATAGAACTTTTAGGAAAAGACAACCGTGTCTATTTAGCAAGAGGGCAAACTTGATAGACATCATTATTGAAGCGGCACCATTATTCAAGCAAGTTATGCTAGGATCTAATTTCAACAATAAATACATCCGAGAATGAGATGGATGTCCTAACCGGGAATGCCATACTTCTGCAGAGAGTGATGAAGTAGCAGGATGGGCACTGAGTGAAATAACACAAACCACCATGAGCACTACCCACTTCAATCATCTTGTTCCAGCTCAGGTCCTTAAAAACACAATGTGTAGGGTAAAAGATCATTGAACATTGAAGAGAATTAGTAATTTGTGAGACCGACAATAGATTGAATTTGAAAGATGGAACATGTAGAACATGATCTAATTTCATGTGTGGGTTTAAGGTAATTGGTCCAATGTGATTAATGGGAGAGAAAAAAACCATTCGGTAGTTGAACTGATGAGTTATAACTCGAAGAATGATTAAAATTTTGGATAGATTGACTCATATGATGTGTGGCCCCAGTATCTATAATCCATTGGCTATTAGAAATATAAGAGAGAGCCATATCTGCTGCATTAACACTTGGAGTCACACTACCTTGGCCAAGAAGAGAGACAATGTGTCGATATTGTTCTTGAGTGATTGGTATTGAAGTTGAATTTGAATTAGTACTTGGAGTAGATCCACTAGAAACTTGAAGACCACAAGGTTGTGACTTCTTTCCAACACCTTGAGGCTTCTTTTCAGGATATCCATGCAATTTGAAGCATCTTTCTTTGGTGTGTCCTTCTCCTTGGCAATGCTCACATTTGGGAAAACCCACGATGTGATAACAATTTGACTCGTGATGCCATTTAGTTTTGCAATGAGTACAATATGGGTGAGTGTTTTGCTTGCAAGATGAATCTGACTTGCGAGATAAAGTGGAGATGGTGACCCGCATGCATGGCTTCGAGGTTGCAGCAAGGGTAGCTCCTTTGACTTGATTGAAATTCGAATGACCAATCTCCCTTTGCTTTTCTTCCTGCAAGACAAGAGAATAAATTTTTGAAATGGATGGAAGAAGTTCTATCAAGGGGATCTAGCTTCTTGTTTGTCCATATGATTGATGTAGCCCTTGGAGAAATTGCATGGCCTGATCCTGTTGAATATAGGCCAATAGATATTTTGATGCTCCACAACTACAACTCGGAATCGATATGAATGAATTTAGTTCATCCCACAATGCTTTCAATTTAGTAAAATATGAAGTTACAGATAAACCATCTTGCTTTAGTGATGGATATGGCATGTTTTAATTGAAAAATTTTAAAAGCATTGGGCTGTGAAAAACGATCTTTGAGTTCATACCGGATCTCTTTGTGGTGTTAGAATATATGAAACTAGAAGCTCAATCTGGAGTCATAGAATGTAAAAGCCAAGAAGAAACTCTATCATTGATCCTTTCCCATTGTGAGATTTGTGAAGAGGGCTTATCTAGCTTGATGATTGAGCCGTCGACGAACCCAAACTTGTTCTTTGCTCGAAGAGCCATTCTCATGGCACGATACCATGTGGGGTAATTATCTCCATTAAGTGGAGAGGAAACTAGGACAGTCGTGGAGCTATCCGAGCGATGAAGATAATAGGGTGAACTAGCATCAAACCCATCGAACTTTGAACTGGCCGAATCAGCGATGAAACTTAAATCAGCCATGGAGATAAAAGATGGATCGGAGCATGGTTGAACTTACTGCTCTGGTACCATAATGAATAACAAAATACAATTGATGAAGAAGAGAAATGATACTGATACTCTGAAATGTCGAGCAAACGTTAAGTTTGTATTGATAATTGTCTCTATATATAGCTATTACAAAATTTTGTTTTGGTAGAATTCTCAGATAAGAATTCATACATTATGTACATGGCAAGGTCTAAAATGAAATTTACATAGAAGGAATGGAATTTACATAGAAGGAAAGCTAGTGATTGCTAGCTTATATGGCAAGGCTTAAGATAGTAAGGTGAACAAAAGGAATGCTAGCTATATACGTGCCAATAGATTATAATCCATCATTAGTTAAAATGTTCAAAAAGAATATGGCTCTAAATTTAAACATTGAATAAACTTTAGCATTATTTTAAATGTTAAGAGGTAAACTTGAAATTTGGGTGAATACCTAACAGCTTATAAATTTTTTGGTTAAATCGGTTCCTAATCTCTATTTTGAGCCTATTAATTTCCAATTACGTGTCTAATATAGGAAAAATCCAACTGTAGATCGATGACAGAATATTTTTTGCTAGGTCATGATTCTACTAGTGGCTACTAAAAGATTAAAGTCAATCTCTCTAAACTCACCTCTCTCTATATTTTTCTCTCTTCTAGATTAAAAAAATTTAGTTGAAGGTATGTATTTATACTATAAGGTTTCTATATATAAGTAGAAAAATATAAAAATATCTATATAGTTGTGTAAATACAAAAATAATCAGCATTAGGCCTCCCTAGTCCTGGTGCAACGCTCTAGTTGTTCAATTTTAGGTATCGATGCTATTATCCTCCATGTAAATTAGGCTCACCAAACAAAAAATTCAACATTTTAATTGTGTTGTTAATTGTTTCATTGCTATCAATACTAATTAATATATGATATGTGCAAATAAAATTTTATTAATTTTTAGAAAATTTGTTTAATTCGTGGTTACAATATTTGATGAAACTTATCTTTTATTGAAAATGGTCAACAATTTGACTCAAATGAAAGAGCTCAGTATTTAAGTCTAATTTTTTATTTGACAAAATATCTCTTCACCATCATACTCAACATAAAGATTATTTTGTTGGACCTGAGACGTAAGTCGTCTGGGGGTAATAGGGGTACTACCGTTTTTCACTAAAAACATAGAATAAATAAAATAAAAGCGAAAACAACCAATTAAGGATACACAATATTTTATAGTGGGTCGGATAGCAATTCTATGTCTTGTCTTCCTTCTCACGAAGGGGATTCTGTACTATGCCAAGAGTTCTCTTAAATTACAACCTGATTCAGTAGGTTTACAAATACTGCACACTTGAAATCTACCTGAAACCAGTTGTCTAGCCTAACTCTTCACAATGAGTAACATCTAGCCTTAGCTAGTATCAACCCTCAATTAACACCAGGTTGAGGATGTTGTAAAAATAAGTTTGAAACAAACCACCAAACATAGTTTAATCACAGAAAATAAGAAAGATCTTATAGCCCTTTTCGATTAACAAATCGTCCTTCGATGAATCAAAGTGAAGCTTAATGAAGAATGGTGTAGATGATGAAACCAAGGATAACTCTCCTAGCTGAGATGATTTGAAAATGATGAAAGCGATGAGAAAGAGTTTGTTGAGGCTCCGGGGGTTCAAAAACTCTAATTCAATCTTCTTCAGACAAAGCCTAGAATTTCTCTCTTCAAGCTCTCTTCAAAATCCTAGAATCTCCCCTTCTAATTTATCTCTTTCAATTTTATATAGTCTCTAATTAATCACGAAAGAGATATTCTAATCGTAGTGGAAGTTGGAGATGAAAGGGATCAATGAACGACTGTGATTAAATTATCAAATTTGTAATCAACCTTCTTAACCATCATGGGTGCTCACAACCATCAATGAGTCCCTCAGCACCATTGAAGGGTTCTTGTAATCTATCGATGAGTTGAATTTATGTTTCTAGAAATCTGTAATTTGTTCCTGTAGACCACCGATGACCTCTAGCCTATCAATAAGTGTTTTTATGCCCATCGATGGTCCGATGATAGAAATCAGCATTCATGCTTGTTTTTGCATCGTTTCGCCTCATACACTTTGTATACTTGTTTTCACCTGTACTATATCATCTCAAATTATTATTAATACCAAATGAGAGTTTGTTACTACTCAAACAAGTGTTATTGTAAAGACTACGTCCTAGCATATTTTCCCACTTTACCTCCTTTTCTAAAATATTTTTCATCCACCCATCCTTCGCATAAACAAAATGATTTGCAAATGCACGGAGCTAACTACTGAAATATCTCATACCTAAATAAAACAAAATAGGGAAGTCTTTCACCTTACTTTTATCACTTATTTTGTGTACAAGAGTACGTATAAAAACAACTATAATAATTAAGCATTACTAACTCTAGAATGCGTAGGCCATTTGTCATTTTTAAGCTAACCTTGCTAATTAACTGGCCATATATGAATTATGAGGACCATTAATTACAGTCATCTTATATTAATTAAGGTTGACCCTTGCAACCTCCTATACTTAAGTCTCTAATCCGATGTAGCCTTCACAACTAATCCATTTTTAAGAGACTATTCCTTGTTGACTTCCATTTTAATAAATTGCATATCTGACATGGTTGGAGGAGGAGGCGGTGGCGGCGGCGGTGGAGGTGGTGGTGGAGGAGGCAGGAGATTTGGAGGGGGAGGTGGAGGAGGAGGTGGTGGTGGCGGTGGCGGGGGAGGGGGAGGTGGCGGTGGAGGGGGAGGTGGCGGAGGGGGTGGAGGGGGTGGAGGGGGTGGTGGCGGAGGTGGTGGAGGGGGTGGTGGTGGAGGTAGGAGAGTTGGAGGAGGTGGTGGTGGTGGTGGAGGTGGAGGAGGTAGAAGAATTGGAGGAGGCGGAGGAGGTGGAGGTGGAGGTGGCGGCGGTGGTGGTGGAGGAGGTGGGGGAGGCGGAGGAGGTGGAGGAGGTGGCGGTGGTGGAGGAGGCAGAAGATTTGGAGGTGGTGGAGGCGGAGGTGGCGGCGGCGGAGGAGGCGGAGGTGGCGGAGGTGGCGGTGGTGGAGGAGGAGGCGGAGGCGGAGGCGGACGTGGTTCGCACTGAGTTCATTATTTGCATATATGGTCATTGCCCTTGTGTTTTGCTTTCAGTTAATTATTACGTCTCCCTCCTCTCTCCCATAAACACAAGTAATTGTTGTCGGAATAACTAAAAAGGATTTCTTTTCAAGTGTTATTTGGTATTATGAGTTAATTTATGCTATATTCTTGTCGATAGCATTAATAATTTGATTGGTCTGCTTCTGCATATCATAATCTCTTCTCAATTGACGTTTCTTCCCATCAAATAAGCTTATATTTGAGAGATGCTTTTGATTTTCCTTGCTCAATACATCAAATACGAGATAAGAAAAAACAAGGGTGAATTTAGAAAATTTCTTTAAAGTTGTCACTGGAATAGAAAACCTCATGTATCACTTAACTGAAGTCTACATGAGCGAATCACATCTACTCCTTCCATTAGTTAATGATATACTTATCACCTATTGGACGAAAACATCCTCATATTCCTCGTTATTTTCATCATTTAAGTTATAATTATAATTTTTTTATTAATTTGGAAAATCTAATCCTCAAAAACGATCGCTAATAGCGAAAAATCTTCATGTGTTTATTCCTTATAATTGAAAACCTGCTTTAGCGACACTGTTAACTATGAGATTGAAATTGGATTGTTTGATTTAAATAAATTAATTCATTTTTTAGATTGACTTTTCATTTTATATATGTGTTCATTATTTTAAGAGATCTTGAAGTTGAATTTCAATTAACGAGGAGAAGACGGAAGTAGAAGCGGAAGAAAGGAAGAAGAGCGCAACAAAAGTTGCAATGTCTATGCTAATTATGCAATACTTGTTGACCCCCTCTCTCTATCACTTTGTATTCTCTTTCAGATCTGCAAAATTATATTTGAGCCCCTCATCTTTCCTCATTTTTGCTCGATGCACGTGTTGATCTCTCTCTCTCTCTATCTCTCTCTCTCTCTCTCTCTCTCTCTCTCTCTCTCTCTCTCTCTCTCTCAGCATAGACGCATAGTCTTTCTTCTCTAGTGGTGACTGTACAAATGCAACTCTGAGAAGAAGCTACAATTAACTTTGTTTAGATCACTACATAAAGTGATCGCTTGTAGGTTTGTCCTGAAATGAAATGCAAATATCTAAACAACGAATTTGAGGTAAATTTTCTGCAATATTTGCTGGTATACTAAACAGTCCCCAAGTGAAAAATAAATTTGTTGGTTATCGTATTGTGGTATTTATGTTGATCACTTATGTACAATCTTTCTCTTCTCGCTAAAAGGCCTCACTTGCATTTGGGACGTTCTGAGAAGATGCAGACTCTTAGGAAGGATTAGAATACAAAACATACTAAATTATTAGTAAATATTTTTAAATTAATGTGACATGTACTCAGCGTGCTGGAATAGTAATTATAGGCCCTTGAACATCTAATATAAATTAAGTAATATTTGTGAAATATTAATAGATTTAATTGTTGTACATATAATTTGGGTATCATTTTCTATAATTGTTATAGTATCCTTAGAAATTATCATGCACTGTGATGGTCACTTGCTTGGAGATATGATCTAACTTAAAGATTTCTTAAATTTGTAATTAACCTATAACTAGTAAATGATAACTTAGTTAAAACAGGTTATTATGCATGACATCGACATGTAAGATGTGGTGGTGGGTCTCAACCACCAGGAATGGGGATTCTCCGGGTGTACGTCATAAGCACGCATTGCGATGTGTGTAGCACTAAACCACATTTGGATTCTCTTGGACGAGTCACCTAAGAGATAGAGAATTCATATTGTTACATGATCCCTTTGACTTGATAATATTGTTATTTTCAATTTGATAATTTAGTATGCTTTGATGTGATGGTTAAGCTTGTTTAGCAAGTGCTACACAACCTGACAATGTTGGGTTGCTAAATTTTATTTAGGGAAATGATGGATATCTAGATAGGATCTAGTATGTTCATTATGATGAGTTAATTTGTTATGCATTTCTATGAAGTTATTAAATTCTTGTCGGCAGGCGGCTTTGGAAAATGTTTTTCAAAGTATATTTTCTTATAAAAAAAAATCTTTTGATGTTTCAAAAGAATTTTTATTTATGTTCATGGGAATTGCAATTTAGGCATAAGCAAAGAGGTGAATTGTTCTGCTCAAAAGAGTTACCTAAAATAAATGACACCGGAGGGAACTGAATGTAAGATATTATTTATGAATAATTAACCTCATATTATATAAGAGCTTTTATGAACAATTGGTCTGATTGGGATTTGATTGTTAAATTAAAATTATTAATTTGATTAATAATTAGTTCTCGATATGGGACCCAATTGGTCTCACTAATGTCATTAGAAGAGGTCTACATACAATACAATTCTATTTCTATCCTTAGTTGTTATGGAAAGAGTATTCTATCTTTAATTGTTATGGAAAGAATATTCCATTTTTAATTATTATGGAAAAGAGTTTTGAACTATTAAGAATTGTTTAAAATTAAAATATATAAGGCAAGTTTAATCCTATATATAGGGTTCACGTGTAGCCTTATGTGAATAAGAGAATAACAGAAGAGAAATAGAAAGTTGAGAACCTATCTCTCAGTATTGCTCATCTTCGGTAACGGGTGGATTTCAATTGGAGACTTTTTCTCTTGAAGAAGCTATTTCGGATTGATCTTAGGACAGATTATTGAAGAAATTTGAAAAACATTTCAGGTATTATTCTAATTTTTGATTAATTTTAATTAATAGTTATGATATGCATATTCTGCCTCGTTGTATGTCATGTTTCCAATATAGCAGTCATACTCCAGTGCGATTTTCTTTCTTTTGTATGATTCCTATTCAATATTACATGCTATAATCTAGTAAAAGGCTAAGCAATTTTGTGGGGATTTGTAAATAATGCAAATTTCATTCACAAGATAGGAAGAAGAAAAAAAAGAGTGAAAGAAACAAAACAAGTAGTAGTAAGTCTCAAATGAATAGCGATGAGTGGCTTCCAGGATATTAAACATTGTAACTCCAATTGCCTAGAAGAAAATATAATTTATACTTATCTTCTATTTTATAATGGGAAATTTCTTAGCAGTTTGTGGATTTGACTGCCACATGTACACCTGATATCAAATGTATTGTAAGAATTATAAACAATTGATTACAGGAAATCCCCATGAACTTGTGGAGAGTTGTGATAAAGCCCCATCAACTTTTCTTGTTACCCTAAATTCCCTAAACTTTAGGATGTTGCACATAACCCCAAGAACTATTTTATTTCACTAAATTTCATATGAAAATTTCTCATTTTATCTTCAAAATAGCACAATCTATTCTAACATTTCATGTGGCAAGCATGTGCCAAAAAAGATGAAAATAGTTTCTTAGTCTAAAAAATGTGCATATTTTTCCTTTTTAATAAAAGGGTGTTTTCTGGGACTAGAAGAAAATTTTCCATCTTCTTTATTGTCCTGTGCTTACTAGTGACACGTTGGAGTTGATTGTGCTAATATGATAATTGAAAGGTAAATTTTCTGATAAAAATTTAGTAAAATAAAACAGTTTATGGATCTACTTCTTTCGTCAGAGATGTTTGCTTCAACGGCACCCTGCGGCTCCCACCAGACAAGAGGAATTCCTATGAAGAGTTCATCAACTCACGTTCACGCGTAAGGCCTAGAAACTTCTTCGGACGATTTTACCCTCAAAGTTCCATACAGCCTGTAGAAAACGAGTTAGATGACAACACCTACGAATTAATGGGGCGTTTGGTTGCTTGCAACTATAGTTACAATGCAAATGTCACTTGCATACAATTGAGACGTTGCAACTCTTCTTACATGCAACTGTAGTTGCAATTGTTTTGTTCAAAATTTAAAATTTACAACTTGGAGTTGCAGATATTTAATTTTGCTTGTAACTTTACATATGTGATGTAGAACGCACTGTAGACATATTTATGGAGAAACGCGACCGCCACAAGCCCAAACGCGGGCCTGGCCGAGAAATATAATTTACAATGAAGAACGGGTCATATATCTCAAACCGTACATTGAAATTGGATGAATTATATATGTAAATCACGTATTTTTTTGAGACGGAGTCAACCAAACTGACCGTTGTTCGGTTTGCTGCCGTCCATTTTATCAAATTCCCTCCGGATTGAGAGATATAATTTTTATCAATAAAATTTCTTTTAATATTTTTTATTTAAGTAGAGTCTTGTAAGCCCTAGAGGCATATAACTTTTATCAATAAAATTCCTCTTTAATACTTTCTTCGTGGATTCAGAGATCGTTCTTTGTGGATTTAAAGAACACCCATTGGTAGTGTTGATGTCTGTAATCACACAGTCACTAATCTCAGTCAAAAGTGGTTCGATGTTTCGGATGATGATGATGATGGGGATCCGCTCTCCCCCCCGAATATCTAGCTCTGAGTTGGGCCGCTCTCTCCCCCTGCACAGGTAGAAGTTCGTGAGAGGACGGGGCTTGTTTCCCCCGTTATACCTCCGACGATCAAGTCAGTAAGTGAGCTCGAGTGGAGAAGAAGATGAACAGTAAGAGTTCTTAATTACATAGTGCAGGGGAGAAAAATAGCATCCCTTTACTATGAGAATAGTTTCTCTCTTTGTAGGAATGAGAGAGGGGCAATTTGGTCACTTTAGCATTGGTTTTACACATGTCAGCTTATGTGTGGAGTGAGTCACCGTTGATTTGATGTGAGGCATAGGAGTGGTTACAAAGCCATGTGGCCAGCATAGCGCAATTAATTGTGATATTGACTTGGTGTTGGCGCAGGGCTCAAGGCCAACCATTACAGCAGGAAGTATTGGAGCATCTCTGAGGTATTGTAGCATCATTACTGTAGCAATCGTCCGAGGGTACTCTAGCAGACGAGCCGGTCTGCTGTAGCAGGACGACTTAGGAACTCGGTTGTACTGTAGCGAAGGGGTCGGTCTACTGTAGCAGAACGACTTAGGAAGTCAGCCGAACTGTAGCAAACGACACCGTAGCAGACGACACTGTAGCAGTCGGCCGAGGTACTATAGCAGGAGGGGTCAGTCCGATACAGCAGAACGACTTAGGAAGCCGGCCGGTACTGTAACAGTCAGCCGGCACTGTAGCAGACGATACTGTAGCAGACGGTCAAGACTATAGCGGGGAAGTCGGGGGGTACTGTAGCAGAACGACTTAGGAAGTCGGCCGGTACTATAGCAGACGACACTGTAGCAGTCGGCCGAGGACTGTAGCGGGTGTTGGTCTACTGTAGCGGGGACGACGGGTAACGTCTCTCGGGGTCGGCCGGCACTGTAGTAATCGGCTGAGGTACTGTAGCGCCAAGTGCCAAATACTTAGAGAAGGTCGGTTGGAACCGTGTTTCGGTCTTAAATTCGTATGTAAGGTGGCACCCATTGATTTTCATATAGAGATTAAACAAAAAATTTTTTGGGGTACCAACATTAGGAATTATAAAACTTAATAACAATTTTCATGATTTGAGGGAGTAATTTTAAAACATGAAAGAATTAAAGTAGTCATAATGAAAAAAAAATTAAGGAAAGGACAAAAAAATTTGGGAAAGCTTGCTCGAATCGAACCTAGGACCTGTGAGATTATAATGGAGGATCCATAACAAGGCTTTCTATAATTATAGGCCCAATGACTTTAGCATATATATACAAATTGCATGAAAGAAATACCGGTTGACAAAAAATGGGGACTGAACCTTCTCCTGTCACACGGGTAGTCTTTGACAGGTAAAAGGATAGGTCTAAACTAGTAAGCCCATCCGTAACTAATAAGTTAACAATGATGGTGTATTACCTGTATGGATTATGAAGCCATATAAAGATATTCTGAAATTAAATTCAAAGCATGAGAGAAATAATGTACCCTCACGAGGTACATTTATTCAATATTCAGTAATTACTAAATAATTGAAAATGCTCTAAAATTCAAGAGTGGAGAATCACTTACCTTAATCTTCAAATTTTTACTGGTACTCCTCTGTCCTCCGATTTATGTGCTCCTCTCCCTACTTTCTCTTTTTCTTTCTTTTTTTTTTTTTATATACAATTTCATGTAAGGTCTCTACGCAATTCACCTACAGGCACGTATACCCATATCTCAAAATACTTACCCCCTAAGTTTTAGGTCCATAGATGGACACCTCATTCTTTGGTCAAATATTCTCTCACCATTTACCCATCTTTCTAACACGTCACACATAAACCCCCATATTCATTCTCTCACGTGATACATATGACATATGGGCTCACTTCCACCGCCTAAAGAAGCCACTTAGTTCTCTCACTCTACTTATATATATTCCTTACTTTTAAGCAATTAATTAAATAAATATACACTATATACTATAATAATAAATTGTTTATAACATATACACTTCATGTTTGGGTAAATTGAAGTATAGTCTAGTTATTACAGCATTTTGTCATCATATCTGTATAGAGTTTTACAAGCACAGGTGGTTAGGCGTACACATTTATACTTCACATCAGTTAGATATTTTTGGGCATTACACTGCACACCTACAGAAAATTAAAAAGATGTGACCTAGATATCCATATAGATCCACGTTGATTAGTTATTGTGCCTTTAGGTACTCAAATCTGCTTAACTATTTTAACTCTAGGTTGCATTTGATAACTTATTGAAATATGACACATTCTACAATATAAAATATGAATAGTAGGATATACATCAGAAATGAATGCAAATAAAGTTAAAAAAATTTTACGAAAGAATGTTGAAACATTTTATGTTTCTCTGAATATGAATAACTAAGTTCATTTTTAGCTTTTGCTAAACATTGATTGGAAAGGACCATATTTAAACCATTAAAACCTAATAAAAAAAATTTAATGGCCTTTTCCAAATCAATATTTTTAGACTTTTCCTATTGATTTTTAGGAACTATAGTGGTGCATCTAGTTTTAAACTTTATTATTTTGTTCAGAAAATAACTCATATAAAAGTTTATTTACCCTAGTAACTAATTTTTTAAATTCACTTGATTTATCACTTAGTTGTTTGGTTAAACTAGCATCCATGTCTCCATATATAGATTATTGTATGCATTCAAATAAGGTACTTTCACTTGTTGCTTCGGGCCTTTTAAATTACAATTGACACAGATTACAATTCAAAGAGAAACAAGAAAAGTTTATATTTCTAATGTCCTTTTCTGTGTGCCGATGGAGCATCGATCTTGTACTCCGTTGACGGTCTGACTAAGACGATAGGTTTCTTACTGTTGTTCTCTGATTTGGTTGCTTGGAAGATAGTTCAGTCTTCTCTTGAAACTGAATATCAAAAAAGAAAAAGAAAATGTTAATTCAGCGCGTGTATGGGGTATTCGATCTCTGAGTTGGTGATCCTCTTGAACAAACAATCTCCTCCTCCTCTTATAGGCTCTGACAGAGAGAGAGAGAGAGAGAGAGAGAGAGAGAGAGAGAGAGAGAGAGAGAGAGAGAGAGAATGGCCTTTAATTGTGGATTAAGTGGACATTAAAGTAGGAGATAATAGGGGAGAAGTTATCCCCTTGAGAATAGCTCTCACAAATGTCTAATTGGCGAAGTTCGCTGATTAATTAGTTGGCGAAGCTCGCTGGAAGTGTTGGCTCACTTAGACGTGGGTGTGCCATTACTTCTGAATTATGGGTGACGTGGCCGGCATGGGTAGCTGCGGGCAGAGTCCACTGATATTAAATGGGGAACTTTGTGTGGCTCATTTTTGACCCGTTTGGACTGAGTCGAAGTGGGCTGTATGGCGATGTTAGCATGCTTGTTTAAACGATCTTTGCTCTAGCCTGTTATGAGCTTGACTTTGAACCCATTTGAAGTGTTTAACCCATGAGCATTCACTTTTTAGATTCAAGCTGAACATTGGCTTGGATAGAATATATCTTAACCGTCTTCACTTGTATTGTTGATGTATTCAAGTTTAAAGATGAATTTTCAATTTTATTATTAATAATTTACTATCCTTCTTTAAACTTGAATTGATCTTTTTAATAACCTTTATACTTTTCAGCAAGGTTCTCAAATTGACCTGACATCTCAACATACATATCATACAAATCGTCATAAGTTAGGTACACCTCATTGTCGGATCTCTTGTGTTAGGAATCATTCAAGTTGCTTTCTTTAGCCTTGAGACAACAGTGTGCTCTTTTATCATCATCGCTTGAGCTACTCTTCGACTCGTCTTCATCGCTCGATATATCTCATGTGGCCATCTTGAAACTTTTGCCCTTCACTTTATAGTCCTTCTTATTATGCGGACAATTCTTACTTAAGTGATCTAGTTTCCTACACCGAATACATGTAGGTTTAGTGTCGAAATCACTAGAGTTGAATTTATTTACCTTACTTGTGTGGTGACTCCATTTGTCTTACAGGAATTTCTGACTGTCCTTTGATTTGAGGAAGAATTTGAAGCCTTTCAAAATTTGATCTACTCTATTATCTTTCTTAGTCTTAGCACTCGAGCCCACATGCATGTTTGTATTGGCCTTTGATTTTTCTCTTTTCGCTTTGAGGGCCAATGACTTATTCTTTGGGTTATCCTCCAATTGTTCTTCTCTCTCCTTCAATCTTGCCTCATGTGTGATAACATTTCCTACAATATTATTAAGAGAAAGTTTAGATAAATTATGGGATTCTTTGATAGCGGTTACCTTAGAATCTAACTCAGATGAAAGTGATAGGAGACCTTTGTGAACGAGCTCGTCTTGGCTATACTCTTTTCCCAATGCTTTTGCCTTGTTCACAATATCCATGAAACCCGTGAACACCTCCTGTATGCCCTTTCGAGGCCTTCATACTTGCTCATGAGCATTGCAAGCTTAACTTCCTTGACCTATGAAGTACCCTTGTGCGTGACCTCTAAAGTATTCTAAATTTCCAATAGAACAAGTAGACACACGATTAAATTATTCAGTAGTAAGAAATCAATAAAGTGTATTCATAGATTTAGTATTAAAAGAGTATAATTTGTTTATCAGTTGCAGTCCACTTATCCCTAGGTTTGATAATGGTAGTTTCAGCAATAGTCTCAATAGGCTCATGATATCCTGACTCTATCATGTTCCAAACCTCAAAGTAAGTAGACAAAAGAAATACTCTCGCGCGAGCTTTCCAATATGAAAAGTTCGTGTCTTCAAAAGGTGGGGGTCTGTTAATAGCATGGCCTTTGGGAAAATCAGTCAAGGATCCTAAACTTGCCATCGCTCCTAGGTTGTGAAGCCTAGCATATGGATTCCAGTCTCTAATACCACTTGTTGAATCTGAGAGCAAGCCTAGCGGGGCGTGAATAGGGTTGCCTACTATTTTTCAAGATATCACATAATACACAGCCAAATAAAAAACAATAATAATCAAAACAGTAAACAATGCAAATCACAACAATAATCATAGCCAGAACAAATAAGATTTTATAGTGAACTATCCCACATCCACTCTTCCTTCTCGTGAAGGGGCTTTCTCACTATGTGAAAATTCTATTGAATCACAAACCCGATTCAGTATGCTTGTAAGACTGAAATCTCTAGTTTCTCCCAAATTAGTTGTCTAACCTAAACTATTCACACACAAGTATCCTAGTCCTACCTAGTGACCAATTTCTAAATTAACCCCGTCTTGAGTGCATAGTAAACCCTCAATTCACCCCGTTTGAGTGCGTCGTAAAACCAAGTTTAACACAGAGAATGAAATATCAAATAAGCACAACTAGAATGATATTACAGCCCTCTGATTATGCAAATCATTTTCCTTGATGTCAATAGTGAAGCTCTGATAAAAACGACAATGACGATGGAATACAAGGGCAACACTCCTCGAAGGATGATAATCGGATGATAAAGAACGACGTCGATGATGTTTTCTGAGAAGCCTGAACAAGATTAATCACCTACGTTGAAACCCTAGTTCTCTCTATATTCCTCTTTCTTTTTCTCTCTGATTTAGGTCAGGAATCTCTAATGAAAAACATGATAAAAAAAGTCTATATAACCCTAGCAATGACCTGCTAAGATTAAATATAAAATCATATCAGAATTCTAAAATTAGTAGTTTAACCATTGACGGTCGACTTTAATCATCAATGCTGAAGTGATGATCATCGGTGATGGATTTTGTTTCGTTGATGATTTGGAAGTTTCTATAAAATATAATCATCGATGGTCTCTGCACGCAACAAACCCTCATAAATATAGCTACCAGAACTAGCAAAAGAGGTATGAGGTGTAAATGTTAACTTGGCATGAGTAATTAAGAAATGGTTACATTGGACTAAGAACCTGACATACGTAATAAAGAAATGGTTACTGGACTAAGAATTAGGGAACATGAATTAATAAATTAACCCCATTAGTCCCACATGGGACAAAACTACAAAGAACAACTGCTACAAAACTAGGGAACATTCTAAATATTATTCTGGCCATTATAAAGAATGAAGAGTCTGAACGTAATCAATTTCAGGTTTGAACTTTTAGCTATTCCTTATCCAAACCCAAATGCATAAGAGACACGTTTACTAGAAGTCAATATGTTTTATTATGCTTATATTTCTAAATGTAGGGAATTTCCCAAAATAATAATAATAATAATTAGCCAGAGACTTTGGGGCAAAGAAATGAAGATGAGGCTCACTCCTTAGATGATGAATTCTGGGGCCCAAAAGCTCTTGAGTGGTGAAAAGGAACAATAATTTGCAAGCAAAAGCTCCCGAGTTTATTGTACATTAGTTTAAACTTACTTAATAGCTTAAAAGGAAACTGGGGTTATAGAGAATAAACTTCACAAAGCTATAATTCGACTGTTAGAATTTTCCAAAAACTGACATAAATTATTTTAATAGGAAAATTATACCATACATTTTTCACTAGACTAACACAATTAACAGGCATTCCTGTAAGTTGACACGTTATTTATATCAAGGTAACATTATAACATATGTTCAACGCTTTTATCCTTTTTGAATAACTATTCTCTCACCCACTCCTTGACTATATTACTGTGAGTTCGGATATCTATTAGGAGTCATCCTGTATCTGTCTATGTTTACATTTTTTTAGTAAGCGAGGGAAAATTTGTGAGGGTTTAAAAGAAACAAATTTCTTTACTTTCTTAACTCTTTCAATGTGGATGGATTGAGAGGGGAGGGGTTGGATTTTAAGTGAATTGATCATTCTCTTCATGGTTTCAACTCTAAATAAACACAAATTAGATCAATCACATTCTCTCCTTCTCCACCCCTAGTTATCTATCCAAACACAATTAGTTGCATCATGCTTACTTCCTCTCCTCTCTCCCCTTGGATTTAGGACTTTTTCAAAAATTTTAAAGATGTTCATAGGATAATTTCTTGATATCAAATTTTACTTATTATTCTAATGTGCGTTAAGCATGATATAGTTTAGTAAAAAGTTCGCGATATTTTCGCTTAGATAACTTGAAAATCAATGCGTAAGAAAACTGACTAATTACTGAACCACAGGTTTTCCATCCAAGTTTTCATTATTTAATATATGTAGATGGACAGATATATTAGTTTTTTAACGTTGGTCCCTCGAAACTTTCATATTTTGAAATTACTCTCCCATACATTGATATTTTGAAACTAATCCTCTAAATCTTTAAGTGTTTCAAAATTAGTCCCCCTGAATCTTCATATTTCGAAATAGCTTCCCAAATGTTTGAAATTAGTCCTTCTAGCTAGCTAATGGTTAAAAGATTTTGGGGGAGCAATTTCCAAATACTTAAAATTTGTGGTACTATGAAAATTTGAGGGACGAAATCAAAATAGATAAAGATTTGGGGACTAGTTTCAAAATATTAAGCGTTTGAGGGGCGAAAGATTTTATTTTATTTTATGTTTATTATTCATTTATTTATTTATTTTGGTGCTAATATTGAAAAACCGCCTGGATATGTCCACAATAAAAGGTCAGGCCACGTACATCCACGTGGCAGCAACAGAAGCGCGCCCATAATGAGACAGAAAACTCAGGACACAGCTCACATCCAAACTTTATAACATAACAGAAGTTCAATGAACCATAGCTAGGACTTAGGCGTTAGCTAAGCTAATATCTACATATGCACACAATGCACCGGCCAACATCAAATCGAAACCGCACTTTTGCGGCTGACTTTGATGCGGTCTGTTCTGAATGTTTATCGCCAGAGCTTGTGTCTCAGGCACGTTTCTTCGTACCTAGCCGCAAAATGAACGAGGTAGCTTCACGTTTCGAATAAAGAGCGAGGGAGGGCCAAATCACAGAGGACACGTGTTAAAATTGTATGGAATTTTAAAGTTCGGTGAGTTGTACGAAGTTAGGGACAGCATTTAATGGAGGTTGGCCATCACTTTTAAAATGAAGCCAAAATTGGGAATTGTGGCTAGTGACAAAAGGAAGATGGGGTCAAGAGCATGGGATGAGCACAAAAAATGAGTAAAAGGAGTAAAGAGAGAAAAAGGTCGAGAATATTATCATTAATGGACAAATTAAAACGCCGCTAAATAGCACTTATATACTCTACTATTTCACCTACCTTTCACTTGAAAAATTAATTAAAATTTTTTATATTTGCACTTATACACCTTCACTTTATTTGGCGGCACGTAAATGCTCTAAAGTTTTTACAACTAGCACTTAAATACCTTAAAGTTCTTAAAACTTGCACATAATTATACCCCCCAGTTATGCAAATTTGAGGGTATTGAAGTGCAAATTTAATTAAAAAACTTTAGCGTATTTAAGTGCCAAATTTAAAAAATATTAAAATGCGAGGTTTAATAACTTTAGCATATACAAGCGCTACGAAAAACAAGTGAGGGTATACAAGTGTAAATTTAAAAAGCTTTACAATATTTTCTTGCTACCAAATACAAGTGAGAGTATACAAGTGAAAAGTAGATGAAATATATTAACAAATATATTATGGAGATCTATACTATTATAGTTATATTAGGAATAATATATTAATAGTAAAATTTAGAGATTTGGTGATTGAGATATATTAGGAATGTTACTAAGAGAATAATTGTGATTAGACAATTGTGTTTAGTCCCACATTGACTACACAATAAACTTATTGTTATTTTATCCCTATATAAAGGGAAGTAGTTGTAACCTTTGAAATATGAATGAGAATCTATAATATTTTATTATTTAACATTGTATTAGAGCCACGCAAACCCTAGCCTCCACAAAACCCTACATCCTCATGAACCGTAGCCCCATAGTCCCTCACCATCAAACTGATCCCTCTGCCGTAAAAAACCTCCCTTCTTTCTGGTCACCATGAACTAGGCGCCTATTCACTATAAACAGTACCACGGCATTGTTCACCGTAAGCAGTAGCTTAGAGACTGTTCACGGTGAACAGCGTCGCAGATTCTTGTCTGTCCTGCTTTCAACGGCTTTGTTGTTAATCATGATTGTCATTATTAGTAGCAGTAATCACTCTTGATGTATATGTTCTCGTCACCGCCTGCGCCGCTTGATTTTCCTTTATTCACTGCATATTCAACTTGTCGACGCCACCGCCACTACCGCTTGTATTCTAGAAGTCTTGACCACCACTAGCTACCGAAAGAAATGATTTTGATTGAATCGGGATTTATTTTAGAGTTTGGTTTGATGAAGGTTATTTTCTCGACTTTATTTGTTTGGTGGTTCCCTAAAGAGGGATCATTTGTTTGGCAGATCCCTAAAGAAGGATCATTTATATATTAGATATCGAAGAGGATCATTTATTTGGTTGCTCCGTAAAGAGGATCATTTATTTGGTTGATCCCTAGAGGGGATCATTTATTTGGTTGACCCGTAAAAATGATAGTTTACTTGATGGATTCCTAGAAAGGATCGTTTGCGTGGTGGGCTCCTCGTGAGGATCGTTCGTTTGGTAGTTCCTTGGTCGATCTGTGAAGAATATCGAGCTATCGTATTTGGTGATTTTGGTTAAGATTTTTCGTGGTAGAAGACACTCAAGTAGAAGATGAAGACAACTACAATGAGAAAGGTCACACAGAAGATTTCAACCTTTTAAGTCGTGTCACAAATTAGAGTGGGTACATCTTGTTTATAACAAGCCGGACATGTGTTTGTAACAAGCCGGACATGTCTGATATACATGCTCCAGCTTGATAGAGAGTGTTAAGAAATATATTATGGTGATCTATAATGTTATAGTTGTACTATGAATAATATATTAGTAGTATAAATTAGAGATTTGGTAATTGAGATATATTAGGAATGTAACTAAGAGAATAATTGTGATTTGGTAATTGTATTTAGTTCCACATTGACTACATAATAAACTTCTTGTTATTGCATCTCTATATGAAGAGGAGTAGTTGTAGCTTTGAAATATGAATGAGAATCTATAATAGTTTATTGTTTAACAAAACAATATGGTATATAAGTGCTATTTAGCCTTAAAACATTTTCTTGTTATAAGGTGAAATTTTGAGAATAAATCAAGACCAAAAACTTGAGCCTACTTCCTTGGGATAGGCGATATATATAATACGTAGGGTTCTTTTATTTGCTGCATTAAGAATTCTACTCTGTTAAGTTAATCACTATCATATCATCCTAGTTATAATAAACTTATCTCATTTTTACATGTACTTTTTGTTTCATGTAATCTTATTATTTACTCAGCTCTTAGTTATTTAATGAATTGTATTGCGCATGACTAAGCCCTCTCAATCTATCTTTCTTGTTTTATATTTAAAAAAGCAATCTCTAACTTCATACCAATTAATGCTATCATATATATTTCTCAGTGTATATCCACACACATCTATAATCATATTTTCAACATGTCGCTTCTTATTAATCTAACATTATGACTTATGAAAAATTGTGGGTGTATGTTTGTTGGGGGGGGAAAAAGTGTTAGTTTGGATTTATCCCCTCCCCCCCCCCCCCCCCCCCTTCTTTTTACATTCAATTTCATGGATAGTCTAATCACACATACAACTCAAAAGAAACATCTCCATTTTAAAAGTTGTGATTTGAGTTAATGCATTTTCTAAAAAAAACTTCAACTAGTGGAATGATATGCATCGCACTTCTTACCCCATCTTGCATACAGGGTGAACAATAGGATTATATACCGCTAGTTAGGGGTGTCCAAACGGGCTGGACAAAACTGGAGCCCGGGCCCGGACCCGGGTGGACCGGGCCGGGCACCAAGCCGCCCGGTTTTTTTATTTTTATTTTTAAAATTTTTTTCTTTAAAAATTAAGTTTTTTTAAAAAAATTTAAGAGTAATCAAAAATAAAATATGTAAAATTTTGATAAAAAAATCAATCATACTAAAGGTTTAATAAGTAGTAGAAAATTATATTCTATTAGTACATAGTTATATTATATGTAAAGTATACATTAATGATCATAGTATACTATAATTATATATAGTTATACGTTACAAATGTATATGTAAGTATCTATAAGTATATATTAATAACAATATATACTTAAAAATATATAAGTATACATTAATGACTATTTTATACTATAATTATATATTAAAAATATAAAAAATATATACATATATAATTTAAAATTAAAAAAACCTGGGCCGGGCCACGCTTCACCACCCAGACCCAGACCCGAACCCGGGCCCCGCCTCTGCCCGGGTTTCCGGGCCAGGCCTGGGCACCGAGCCGGGCCTAGGCCAGGGGACCAATTGGACACCACTACCGCCAATGTTTCATGGTTTCAAGTAACTTCAGAATATTAATTTGATTTACTTGCACTTAAAATACACTATAGTTTCCTCTACTTTGTTCTTATATACACTCACTTGTTTTTATAGTACTTATATGCCTTAAAGTTTTTAAAACTTGCACTTATATATCCTTACTTTTTTTAGGCAGCACTAAAATACCTTAAGTTTTTTAAACTAACATTTATGTACTCTAAAGTTTTAAAAACTTGTACTTAAATACCCTTAGTTATGCAAACTTATGAGTATTTAAGTACAAGTTTTAAAAACTTAATAATATTTAAGTGTTAGTTTTAAAATTTAAGATATTTAAATGCAAGTTTTTTAAGTTTCGAGTAATATAAGTGTTGCTAAAAAATTTTAGGGTATATAAATGTAAATTTTTAAAAACTTTGTATATAGCAATGTTGCCAAAAATAAGTGAAGCGATATGAGTGCGAGGTAGGGGAAACTATACAGTATTTAGGTGCAATTCAGCGTCGTTATTTTATAACACAAGATCTTCTCATATCTTATTTTTAAAAATATTTCAATATAAACTATAAATAACCTTCAACATCCAAATTATTGAATCAAAATCTTGATCGTACATACATTAATTTATTTTTTTCACTTTCTTTTTCCTTTTATGTTTTTTTATTTCCTTTTTGTCCTGTCCCCCTCTCTACATTTCTCCTTCAACCAATAAAACTCCACCAGATGCAGCCGTCAACTCAACAGACTCACTATTAAAAGATCAAGACGTTGGTACTTCATCACTTCATCTCCAAGTCACTAACAAAAACGTGGCGTCGACAGCAGTTTGCTCTCACGCATTTGAACCATTTGTTCACGCACTAGCAATTTTATACTCTTTCACAAATTAAAAAAAACAATTTTATACTCGAAAAAATCCCTAAACTCACCACGTATTCTGCAATTAATCCCACGAGCGTACCCACCTACCCGCTTTCGTGATGATGTGTTGCTTCCCATCTCCACACAAACTCACCCACCCGTTTTCTTTTTTACGTCACTTTTAATTGATCATTCAACAAATATCTCGCTCACACAATCTTTGAAACGTGCCATGTGACCACGTAAACAAAAAGTAAGATAAACAAGAATAAATTTCATAAAAACCCCTGAACTTCAGGGTTGTTATGCAAAAAAAACCGTCCTAAGTTTCAAAAATTAAAAAACTCCTCAATTTTGCAATTTTTGCAAAGTCTCCTGAACTTCCGAAGAGTTACGCCCGACGAAATTAGAAAAAAGTTTATGTAACGCTTTCACTTAGAAAGTAAGATTTTTTTCGAAAGATGTATTTAAAGTTGTGAAATTTTTACAATGGTCACTTCTGTTTTTTAACCCAAAATTCGCAGGAGCAACTGAAAAACAATGTGACACGTGTTATTTTTTTTTTCATAACTAAATAATGCTCTTTAACAAATTTCAAAGAGCTTTGTGAAACTCTCCAGGGGGTGACTTTCCTAATTTTCCAAATATGAAATAAAAGAAAGGTATACAAAGATATGTCCAACTTCAAGGCTTTTTCTCTAAAAGTTTAGGCAATAACAAAGTGAAAAAGTGTGCGTGACTTTTTCTCTCAAACAAAAAATTGGCAGCTAGAGTCCAAGACCTCCCCCAAAAGCAACAAAAACCCATTCTTCCAGTCAAAATTCATTCTCCCAACACGTGTCACCTGCTGGCTCTCGTCAATGCGGTCCCCACTTACCAAAATTAGAGAACAGGATCCAGTGTAGATTTCGTGGACAAACGACAAGATGGATGACGCGAGCAATGACAGAATCACGCAGCCGACGTCCGCACATAAACCGCGGAATAAACCGCCACGTGGGTATGGGCCCGGGTCAACTTGACCACGTGTTCTTCTAGAAGCTACTCCCCCAGCTCGACACGTGTCTCGGTCCAACCCCGCACCTCCTTATAAATCATCTCCTGCTCCGTAGTTCAAAGTTTCAAGCTTCGAGGTTTCTTCAGATACAATAATAACATCTTCGAAAAGGGCTGAAACTGAAATTTGCAAAAAAATGTCGAGCGGAAATTTGCAATTACCCCCCGGATTCAGATTCCATCCAACTGATGAGGAGCTAGTGATGCACTATCTCTGTAGAAAATGTGCAGGATTATCGCTCGCCGTGCCGATCATCGCTGAAATCGATCTTTACAAATTCGACCCATGGCAGCTCCCTGGTAAGCAAATAATAAGTTTTATCATCCTCGAAAAATTCTGAAGTTTTTTTTTTTCTTTGCATATAAACTCAGGCTTTTTTACCTACATGTAAAAAAACACCTTTCTATTATACTATTTTGCTGTAACTTGTTATATTTTATTGATTTTGCAGAAATGGCTTTGTACGGCGAGAAGGAATGGTACTTCTTCTCGCCGAGAGACCGGAAATATCCCAACGGGTCGAGGCCGAACCGGGCGGCGGGGTCAGGTTATTGGAAGGCGACGGGTGCCGATAAACCGATCGGATCACCTAAACCGGTGGCGATAAAAAAAGCGCTGGTTTTTTATGCGGGTAAAGCGCCAAAGGGGGATAAGACTAACTGGATTATGCATGAGTATCGGCTCGCTGACGTGGACCGGTCCGCTCGAAGAAAGAACAGCCTTCGGGTGAGTTTTTAATGGGCCAATGTGGGGCTCTTTCACGGATTCTATTTGTTAACCCAAAAATTTTCCCTGATTTATTTCTAATCCAATCTCTTACTAAATCATTTTATATATAAAAAAGAATTTCCCTTGTTGTATTTTCGATTAAAGTGCCTTATTAAAAAAAAAAACTAGCTAAAAAAATGATTCATAAATAAACGGGGTTTGAAGTGTGAAAGGGATCAGATTCCTTTCACTTTGTTCTTATCTATTTATCCATCTTGACAATGATGGGGCGGATATTAATCCGGGATTTTAGCCTTTCTAAAGTCTAACCAATTATGTCTTGACACGTGTTATTTACAGTTGGACGATTGGGTTCTTTGTCGCATCTATAAAAAGAAAGGCGGCGGCGAGAAGCTAACCAGCCCAGAAAAGAAACCGGCCGGGTCAAGAGTGGTCCGGCCCGGCCCAGATCAGAAGCCTCACGTGATGCAGCACGTGACTCAGCCCCAACGGCCAATAAACAACGACTTCTTTTATTTTGACACGTCAGAGTCTCTGCCAAAGCTGCACGCGGACTCGAGCTGCTCCGAGCACGTGATCTCGCCGGACTTCACGTGCGAGAGGGAGGTGCAGAGCCAGCTCAGGTGGGAGGAGTTTGAAAGGGCCCTTGCAGCTCCGTTTAATAACTTAAATGCCACTGTGCCGCAGTTTTCGGAGCTGGACCCGATGTACAAGGATCCGATGCAGGACGTTCTTTTGTACCTGCAGAGGCCGTTTTAAGGGGGGATGCACGTGAGTGAGTTGCACGTGATAATTTATCGGCGAGCTGACGTGGGGGAGGGTGAGCTGTTGGATGGAGATCGTGGGGTTGAGGTTGGTTTGGGGGATGTTAGCGATGAGACTGAGTGGCTGAGATCTATCGTTTAGCTTGGTCTTGGGCTTGGGCTTGTGGTTTATAGAGATATTGTGATGTGCCTGAATTTTGTTGTAGTTGGGGGAGATTGGTCAAGAGATGTAGGATGTGTAAATGAAAATGAGTTGGATTTTTCATTAATGGTTGTTGCTTTGGTTGTTTTTTTTTCCGTTTCTTTTTTTGTTTATGAAGACATTGGCCCAAAATAAAATGCAGCAGATGATCCTAAGCGATTACATTAGTTTGACGTAGGAAAAAAGAATTCAATATGGACTGTTCTGTAGAAATTCATATGGTATGTACCACAGTATAGGGTTTGGATCCTCTTCGGATCCTCTTAGGCACTACTAGAAAACTATTTTTTGAGTGATTACTATTTTGAACAGTCGCGGATGGGTCGATAACGGGTGGTTATGATTCATTTTCAAATGTTCACCGCCGTAATAAATATAACTTGCTACTAATTTATATTAAAAAAGAAATAATAATTATCCTCGAAATAGATCAATGATTAAAATAACAAAAATGCCTCTCGTTGTTGGTTTTCAGCATTGGAGAAAGATTTGAGTTTTAATTTTTAACAATAGAGAAAGATTTGAATTCTAAAATATATTCAACAGTAGAGAGATCTGAATCCTAAAGAGAGAGAGAGAGAG
>JBAKGM010000412.1:6596227-6606365 GCA_037177215.1 Asparagus racemosus | reverse complement strand
GGTTTGGAGCAGATTAAGGATAAGGATGGGAGCTCAAAAAAACTGAGTTCCCAGCCATCTTATGGATTGGATACAGAGTTAAAAGGTCACACTCCCAATCCTAAAGTGTGACCTAACATTACAACAAAGTAAACAGAAAAGACAGAACTACAAGGTCTTCCTACAATCCATATGAACCAAGAAACCAAACTGCCACCACAACCAAAATAGCATAGTATACAAAAGACAGGTAGCATATGTGCTGTTTTTCTTATATGAATGTCATTGATAAGTGGCATGTGAACAATCGATTGCTTACAGGCCCAAAGGGTGCGGGGCAAATTAATTAAGGAAGTTCGTGAAAGCTTTACAGTTGATGCATTTATCGGCGATGTAACTGACTGGGAAAGGGTCTGCTTAGGAAATCTGGTAGGCTTTCCTGTTTTTGTTATTCCTACTGGTTTTAAGAACATAGAAGACCCACCCGAAGGTGGTACACGAAGAAGAAGTACAATCACAACAGGCATACATGCACCTCCTGACCATGATCACATCGTAAGTTTTTCTCTTTGACTGATTTTTATCTAGTAAAAATCAAATTATGAAGATATTGAAATTGTCAGGAGAGAAAAAAAATCTCTGGTCATTACTTTCTGGCAACCTACTGGTTGTTTTAGAGGTTAACTTGCTGATGTCATGGAACCTTCTAAATGACAATACGAGTTATAACAAAATTTTAAGGTTTTTTTTTATAGTCCCTTAAATCTTTAATAGAAATTACTCCGTCAAAACCATTGAAATTGTTGTTAGGTTTTTAAATCCTTGTTACTGCCACTCTTGGTTTGACAGATAATTGGAAACAATTTATAAGAGCTAGGGGACCTAATCACAATTTGAATGATTTGAGGGGCTATTTTTTAGATAACTTAATAAGAATTGCGGATCTGATAGCAATTTCACTGATGCTTTGAGGGACTAATTTCAAAATATTAAAGATTTAAGGGACTAAATAGAAAAAATACCTTTAAAATTTATAAGTAGATTTTTGGACAAGATAATTGTGGCTGACATATAAAAGAATTCTTGAATAGGAACGCGTGTGTTCTCTGTACTTTGCCATTTGATTTGTTTCCCCTTCCTTGCTTGGATTTTTTTTCGAGCAATGGCAAGAGTGGCAATAATAAGTTATGACATAGTTTTAAATGCACTAGTATAGTGTATGTGTGCTGCACACACTCATACTTGTCATTTTTTTTACTCAAAGGTGTCATCCGAAGTATTCAAGAAAGAAAAAGAAAGGTGCTCCATTATTTTTTAAAACTCAAGGATCACAATACATTTAAAATATAAAATTTTTCTACAAATTAAAAGAAATTTCAAAACTCAAGTTTTAACCGATTTTGGAGGAAATAAGGCTAAATGATTTGTTCAGTATTTGTCCATTTTAATCATGTTAGCGATTTTCTTTGGTAAGAGTTTCTCGAAATCTATAATTATTTATTTATAAAAATGATACAAAGTGTGATAACTTTAAACAATTTAAAGCAAAATGCTAGTTTTTTTTTTGGATGATATATATTTAAAAAGCCAAATAGTAAAGAATGAGATGATGAGAAACACTTGATGAATTAAACAAAATAATTGCTTGAGCTTATAGTACAAGTGATATGAAAATTTGAAGGGTGTACCAGCGTTAAAAATTTTCTTCTATTTAATTTCTTCATAAACACATATTCGTTCTTTCTCCTTTGCCAATTATATTCCTTTTTTCTTTGTTTGAACTACTTAACGGTTGCTTCATAGAAGGTACAACATATTTGGGAGAATTTGAAATTTTAATGTATATTTAGGGAATTTTATTTCTGGAGTTTAAAAAGGAGAATTTCAAAAATGGGCTTACATGCCAAAGAAAAAACTTTTAATTGTAAATATGTACCACATTAGCTTCTATACTTTTTCTCAAAAAAAACATTAGCTTCTATACCGAGTGTGATCCACAAATCAAGGATGCGTAGACATTCATATTTGCATTCATATTTGATGAGGAAATAGCAAAATTTCTCAAAATAATAGTCAAAACTAGAATGAGTGAACTAATCATGCATATGTAATGCATTCATATTTGACAATGCATGATAAATGCATTCATATTCTTATTTTATGGATATAGACCAAACTAAGGGTAAACATAAATTTAAAAAAATCACATGCATTGATATGCTTAGTTTGCTTTAAAAAATACATCAATAGTTATGCAATTCACGTGATCGATAGCGCCTTTGAGGTCCTGGACGGGGTAGTCGAAGATGCTTATATAGGTTTGGAGGGGCAAATTGATATACTCTCAAGCATCGAGTTCCATTCGTGAGAGTAATGGACTTAATTCTTGTGGGTTGTGAGACGTGTAGGTTTGGCTTCTTTCTTCCTCATCTAAATTTTGATTATGACTAGGTTGGTGAAATTCGATAAGATTTTGTTGTTATTTATAGTGATTTGGTGGGAGATGAATAGTTATAATATTTTCATCATCAGGGTGAATAAAGTTATATTTAGTGTCAAGAGTTAGTGGATGAATGTTATGAATGGGTGGTTAAATACAAATTTGCTGGTCATAAATATAGAGGTTATGAAAAATTGAGTATGCATGTGTCATCATGTATGTATGAATGGATGGATGTCTAGTCAATGGTGAGGTTATAAAAAATTAGATATTTGTGTGTTTCATATATGTATGGATGGATGTGTTGGAGGGCATGTTGGGAAGAAATGTTTTAACATAGCAACCCACTTTTATAATAGTATTAGATAGATTAGATTAAGCAATATATATAATTCATATGATATTATGATTTATACTAGATATATGTAGTAGCAGCCTATTCATTGTTCTTACAGTAATTAAAGTTTTATTTTGTTTCCTCTTCTTCCTAATCCTATTTGACTCTAGAAGCCAAGGTATCATCAGAATATCTACCACTAATACAAGAAAAACAATCGCCTTGTTGGTATGCAGGAATGAGTGGGAGTGCAATGTAATTTTAACTTCTCATTCATGCTTACCAAACATGATGTGTTTTTTGATACTAGAAATGTCATTCCCACTTTTCCTCATTTCTCACTTGATGTGGAATTGCTACTTCCAATGAGTTATCAAGAAATTAATATTCTCACTTAAGTGAGAATAAAAATAATGAAATAAATTCTAGATATACCCTTCTTAATGATATTCCCACTTAATTTTCTAATCGCATCTAAACATGAGAATGAGAATGAGCATTCCATTCCCACATCAATTCGATTCCGTTCCTACATTCATTCCTTTCTCACTTGACTCCATTCCCCGCGTACCAAACGAGGCGTAAGTGAAAATAAAAAATTATGGATAGAGAGATAAATTGGTCATTTGTAAATCTCTTTACTGATCTACTCAGTTGAAGTCTTACCGTGACATTTTCAATTATTCCTAGATGTGATTTTAGATTCTCTTTCTTTATAATCTTATCGTAATCATACAAATATGGTTCTTATTTTATATAGCTAGTTAAACGGTTCCTTTTTATGATCCAAGACGCGAATAAGTTTGAAAATGCTTTTGTATATATATTCAGGCTCTAGCATTAGCCATGGCGTACCAATCAGCTACTGATCATCACAAACAGCGTCCACCAATTGATGACCTTGGTCCAAATGATCCATTCACAATTACAGGTACAACTCTTTTACATTCTTTAATATCTATTTAATCAATGTGGACATACCTGAAGGAAAATTAAAATCTAATTTTCTTTTTTCTAGATTTAATAATCTAAAACAATTTCAAATTAACAACTAACAATTATATATATGCAGGATCATATCATATATAGATCATGTAATTTTCATACTCACTTTTAAGCCATCCAATCGTATCATATATTGTAGGAGATGATGGTCCTTTGTTTTTTCTAATCTACTCTCTAAGAATTTCTTTTGGTGAAAAGAAAAGAGCGTCTTTTACTTTATCTAAAGATAAGTTTTTATAGGAAGCATATAGGTGGGATATTATAAGAATTATTTCTCATTATCAGATTTAAACTCATCTAAATATATATCTCTTATGATCTTATCCTTATCTTATAAGATCTCAAATCTCAACAGCTACTCTTGAGATTTTACAGATAACTTTTATTTAAACTGCTAATTGCAAATATAGTCGTCAACATATTTGCAAAGCAACACTAGAGAAAAAGTGTATTTGCATGTGAGTCCCTTCTAGCATTTCTTTGCTAATAGGTCATTCTACTATTATCTTTATTCCAATATAAGTTATAGAGGCAATTTATATATACAATTTATATTTGTTGTCACTCTTATATCTTATATTTAATTATATATTAGACTCAATATATTCGACTAATATATTATTTGTATATTTGATAAAATCTTTTATCAAATCATACAACCGGCCAGGTTTAATGTAGTCCAATATAATATAGAATAACTTGGAATAACAATATTCTTCATAAAAGTTAATGTGGATCTCATGTTAAAAATAACACATCTCATATAATATTTATGCAACCCAACAAGCCAATGTATAGTCTTTCATTAGAGATCAATTATTGGCTATATCAAAGTTAACATATTCATTTTATAGATAAAATGATACTCTTTCACGTCTAAGGATCACTTTATGAGTATCTCTCTTGTTTTCTTGACAGTAATAATTAGTGATCCAGTTCAACATATATACTTACTTATATATGTCCACATATTCACTTAGTAATCTACTATTACAAATGCTTGAGACAAATCATCCCATTAATATAATAGTATAACACGTGTTAGTTTCTGAGTGAAACACCCATCTTTTGACTTTAACTAAGAACTATTAATAGTAAGTCTTGAGAAAACTTTATATCTGTCTTTATGATTCACCAATCATAACTAAGTTTCTTTAATATTAATATTAGGCAATATATTATTGACCCACATAACAATTATGCACATGTAATAATAACTAGATAAATCATTATTTATTTAAAATAAAATAAACAAATTGACTTTGTAGGGCAAATATGCCTAACATTTATATGCCTAGCTAACAATATCATGATATGGTCTCGTTGTTGTTGATATATGATTGCATCTCCATTATGAAAGCGTGACCCATACATTTTAATTGCACTCTGCCACTTTATACACCTTCTTGGGTTTCTCTGGAGCAGGTAAAAGAAAGTCTCGATGAGGGAGATAATAGCACCCGTGTTTCAGGGTTTAGTTGTAAATGGTAAAACTGCTTTGTACTAGAATTGGGTTCTGGTTATCATTTCATCCGAAGAAACCTTTTGATATTTTATAGGATAGTTTGCACTTTGTTGTCATCAAGTTATCCCTTTTCAACTTCAACTGTGATGTGAAGAAGTCTATTTTTGACATTTTAATGCCTTATATTTAAATTTAAACTTTATGGCATCAAAATGCAGATTATCCAATTTAAAATGACAGTTTTGGGGAAAGTGTCAAAAATGAAGTGTGTGGCATTGAAGTTAAAAAAGAGGATAGCACTAAAGTGCAAATTATCTTTATTTTATAGTTTGAATGTCTTTATAATAGGGTTTTTTTTTAAGGCAACACCATAAAATATAGTTATTTTTTCGGAAAATCATCACAAAATTTTTAGTTCTATAGAACCAGTAATGAAAATATGAACCTTTTACAAAGTGTCATCAAATCATAATTTACATCAATATTTTGTTCAATAATAGTATAAAATGATATAAATGCCCATTATGACAAAACTATGAAGGGGCGAGTGGGGGTGTTTACAGAAAATTAATAACTTTTTGAGGAGTTAACAAAGTTTTAGAGGGAAATAAGTATTGGTATGAGAAAGTATAATAATAGATTGGTGGGATCTACTAGGAATTAGCATATTATTTAACATGATAGAGATGAAATTTATGATTTGGTGGTACTTTATTAAGGAGACATATTCTTATGGTGGTTTTATGAAAATTAAAAATTTTGTGGTAATTCTTCGAAAAACCATTATATATTGTAGCGGTTTCGTATAAAAAACCCTATACAGTATTGTGCATAGTATGTGTGTAGTAAATCAATACTTAGAACTAACCATCTGGATAAGGAGAAGGTAATGACCATTGCATTATTTTGCTTAAAAAGTGTATGTATCTGAACTCACATTTTTCCCTGCGCACTCGATCTTCTAGTCTGCTAACTCTCTCATTGTTGCATTATTAATGCAATAAACCAAAATTAATACTTTATATTGGATATGGGTCTTGTTTAGGTAGCAGTCTATAGGTGCAATGGATCTTCAAGTCCATTCTATATCTTCCTTTTCCATATTTGAGTAGTTTTGAACTTGTGATAAACAATTTTTTTAGTAATTTTTAAGGGTTAATTTTAGGAAACCCCTTTAACTATGTAGGTGTCTCAAGAAAAACCCACATCAACTTTAGTTTTGGGGTGATGTAGATATGGGTTGAAACAAACCAAATATTTAACAAATAGTTTGGTATTTATTCGCCTAAGTATTCAGTCATATACGATTTGACAATTTATTTAATAATAAATGAATAGTTTTTATTATTCGGTTCATAAACTAATAGAATTTAACCGTAGGTATATTCGATTCGTTTGTTTAATAAATTATTCATTTATACAATTTAGCCCTTAAAATTTCATTTTGCCACTTGTAAATGTGGATAAATAGATTTTATTTGTGAATATTATATACCACTAGGTTTCATATACATCAGGTATATCATGTTTGGCTCCACTGCTTAACTAGGATAACAAATATTTGCCAAATATCTAATAAATATGGACCAAATAATTTGCAAAGATTACCCAAGCACTATTAACGAATATTCATGAATAATTATCAAATATTCGAATACTATCTGAATCGAATTCAAATACTGATTTTCTAATAGTTTCGAATTCAAATACGAATTCGAATAGCCGAATAGGATTCGAATACGAATACGAATACTGGGGTATTTGATTCGAATTCGGTTCATTTCCACCCCTTGTTGTAGATGATCACCTTCAACTTTCAAATTTTGACTTAATTTTCTTAACTATAAAGTACATTACAACCGCCCGTATCTTTCAACTCTTCTTACGGGCTGTTTGGTTCACGAAAACCACCCTTTGAAACCTCTTTCCACGCTCCACGGCAGTCAGTTTTGGGTTTTTTCTTTTTCTTTTTTTTTTCTTTTTTTTCTTTTCATGTGTTTAGTTGGAGGAAAAAGTTGGGAAAATATGGGTATGAAAACTACTCCACGTAGGAGAGATGAGAGGTTCCCATTTCCAATCTTATAGCTTGGAAATGGGCTGGAAACGCAGTTTTTTCCCATAAAAAATATGGCTCTTGTACGACTCTCTCTGCTGGCCTCTCTGAGAGAAAACCCTGCTCTCACTGCTACTCCAACTACCATCTCCTCTCTTGCGCCTTAATTTTCACATTTCTCCATCGCGCCTCACTTTCCCTCTTCTTCATGTCGTCGTCCCTCTCTAATGGCTGCGATTTTTTGAGATCAGATTGCTGGATCTTGAAATTTTAGGGCTTTTTCATGTAAGTCTTAATTTAGGCTTTTATGAGATTATTGTTGGATCTAGAAAAGGCCCGACCTTTCTTGGGGAACATCTGATCTTCTTACTTGATTTCGACAAATTTGGTAATTTTAGGTATATTCTCTCATATTTGTGATTTTTTTTAACATTTACTGTAATTTTGGTCAAATTTGGCAAATGTAATCGTTGCAGCTAATTTTATGAAATTGAAGTATGATGATGGTGATATTCCTAAAATTTCTACTTTTTTTTTTGCTCCTAATTAGACATATAACTGTAATTTGAGCAATTCCAACCATTTATTTAATTTTCATTTATCAATTTATTTATATATCTTGAGTTATTTGGTCAACATCAGTTTGGGTACATCTACAATTTTTGTTCTTCGAATCCTATAGTAATCATAACAGTGTGTTCTTGCTTAGGATCATGATAATGTGTTCTTGCTTAGCAATTATAACGATGTGTTCTTGCTTAGAAATCATAACATATTCTATAAAGTTTGATTATATTTGATTATAACAATGACAATTATATTTAAGTTTGCATTGGTACTGTTTGGATGCAAATTATTATGAATAGAAATGGATTAGTTAGGGTAATATTTTTGGAAATGTAGAGTTCAATAGCAATGTGCTCTTGCTCTATATTAGGATGGTTTTAGTTCCATGTATATTATTACTAATGAATGGTCCTATGAATATATTTGATTGTTTTTTGCTAACACTCATGAATCGTATATATAGAATCTGTTTATGAACCATTGCCTTGGGTCAGAATTAAAAATGACATGAATGAGAACTCAGGGGTCTGCATGCATGTAGGTAGTCTTAACCATTTATCATATTTGCTTACATGATGATATTGAGATTTTAGACTTTGAATCAGATACTTTGGTAGGATGTATTTGACAACAATACTCTATACCCAAATAAGAACTAGTTGCATCCTTTTGTTCTTAATGATAAGTATTAGTTCATGTGACATACAATTAATGTCTTTGAATGCTAACATGAACTTGTCACAATGCTATCATGTGTTTACACTTGAGCTTATAGTGGCATGTATTAGCAATTTTTTGTAAATTTGTAGATAACTAATTCTATCATAAACTTGTGCTTGCAAGAACCTTATATTGTCATAATCTACATGACAACCGAGATAGTTTGCATGTGAGTAACCTATATTTACATTGTATCGGATGGCTTTTACTGTGGGCTATGAAGGTATTCGATTATCATTTCATAGATTTTATTTGGTGACTTATTTACTTTTGGGCTATGATGAGTGTCAAAATAACTGAGATTAGCAACCTGCAATGCTTATTAACATTGCACTAGACGGCTAACAATGATGATATTGACCAAATTCTGAGCCCTTGGCCTTAAATTTCATTTACATATGGCTGATATATTTTATGTGATATGAGTAAATATTTTCAGATGATTTTTTTAGCCATAAACTTCACTCAAATTTCAGCATGGTTTTGAAACCTAAAGTGTTTTGTTTCTTATATTTGACTCAAATACTCGGTCTCAATTTATAGCAAGGTTTGGTATTGACAGGTTTGGGCTGATTTTCCATTTCATACAGGTATTTATGATTAATCAGGTTCTTTATAGGCTTCATATACTATTTATGATTGTCCATGGTGATTTGTTCGTTTATAAGGCGATGATGAAGGTCCAATAACTTGAATAGTAACCCACTTCTTTTAAGAAGATTTGTTAGATGGTTTTCCGTGATAATAATGACCTACAAACAAATGTATTCTGAGCCTTTTTTATTTTTCATGTCATTTAAGTTGTTATGATGAATCAGGTTATTATCATGTTATTTAAAGGTCTGGATTCACAATTTTTCATGTCATATCGGTAGTTATGATGAATCAAGTCTTTTACAGGTTTCATATGAATTTTCTATTAATTCAGGTGCATAGTTCATACGGTTATGAGCAATTATGTTATTTACAGGTTTTGTATGATTTTCCATGTCAAACAGATACTTATGATGATTCAGGTTATTTACAAGTTTCATATGTTATTTTTACACTTTTCTTTTAGTAAGATTACCACCCATAATGTTCACAAATAAATTCATCTTTAGTGAGAGGTAAGCTTACCATGGTGACCATATACATTTTTCTCTACAAAATACAATTCCAGCCAACACAAGAGAAGTGAAAAAGAAAAGTCTAATCAACAAAAGTTTTCTAATTTTAGGTACCAACTAAGCAAAGGAAAAGTATGTAAATTGATTTCCTACCATGTATTATGTGTGAACCAAACACCAACAATCAATTTCTTGAAAAACTTTGGAAACCCCAAAACAAAAGTTTCTCATGTGGAATGGTGTTTCTAAGTAAAATTGGAAATGAACCAAATAGCCCCTTAGCAAACGCCGTGATGTTGTTACCTCAAAATGCTAAATGGCCTAAATACATTTTGGGTTAAAAATCAATTCATGGTTAAGAAAATTTCCCAACCAGAAAAAAAAAGACTCTGATATATTATGTATCTTTTTCTGTCTCTCTCTGTCTCTCTCTCTCTCTCTCTCATTTAGCTCCTCTCTACTA
>JBAKGM010000412.1:6576466-6589948 GCA_037177215.1 Asparagus racemosus | reverse complement strand
CACAAACACAGCTCAGATCTCGGGGACTCACCAGATTTCACCACACCCACGGACTCACCAGATTTCACCACACCCACACCACCTCCTCTCAACCTCTCTTTGGCTACTGCCAAACCCTTCTCTTTAATAGAGAAGGGGGCAGCCGACTAAAGAGAGGGAGGGAGAGAATCGGGTCTCATAGAGGCGGCTAGGGTTTCAAGAGGGGACAGCCGAATCGGGAGCAAAGGGGAGAACACCAGGTCGGGTGAATGAAGAGGTCAAGTGGTAAATAGCTTAGGGACTGGGCCATTAACTGGGCAAAACACTTGGGCCAACAAAACAACATTTGTAAAATGTAATTTACAAGCTTAATGTCAGTATCTTTTTGGAGTCAATTATGACTAGACCCCCAGTAATATCGCCCAAATGCGGATAGACCCCATATAGTTATATGGTTGCAAATTGATCCTCGAACTTTTTTTGACTCTTTTATCCTCATAGAAAGTGATACTTGTTTCTTGAAAAATAGATATCTTAAAGAGTAAAAGAGGCAAAAAAGAATTCGCTCACAACGTTTACCGATAGAACTACATGGGGTCTATCCACAATTAGGTAATAGTATAGAGGATCTATCCACAATTAGCCCTTTTTTGGGAGCTAGTTATATTAATCTGACCATACTTGTAGAGTTGCGAGTACTCTGTTTTTGTACTAACTGATACTATGTTATCTCTAAAAAAAATTATGATCGAACGTGGTAATTGAGATAATTGTTTTAGTATAAAAGTTTTATTGATAAAAAAATGAAAATGTTATAGGAAACGTGTATTATTATAAGGTAACAAGGTATACAAAATGCTTTTTTTTTATATACTTTTTTCATCTCATTTTCTTTAAGAAAAATATTCTAGTTTTCAACAAAGTGGAGAGAAGGCCTCCTTAACAATTGGGCTGATGTTAAAGCCCATAAACCACAAGTTACACATCCGAAGTCGAAATAAAAAATTAGTGTGCATGATAAAAAAAGAAGCGACCAATCGCTATCTAGCGCCCGAACTAAGCCACTCTCCTCTCTCTCAACTCTCTAAAACCCTAACCCTCGACTGATCTCTACAGATCCCGCCACCGCATCGCCGCCCATCGCCGATGGAGGACATAGAGGACGTGGTGGTTGCCGGAGCTCCGCCGGGCCTCCGTCTCCCCGTGCCGGCGTCGGTAGGAGTCAAGCCCAAGAGAAAGCCCAAGGCCCGCCTCGTCCAAGATCCGTTACTGTCAAACCCTCGAATCCCTGGAACTCAGGTGATAAATCATTAGTAATAGCTTTTTTCTGTTGTTAGTTTCTTGTTTTTAATGAAATTTGGGTTCTTGATTTGTTTGCAGACTATTTATATCAAGACATTTGGATGCTCTCATAATCAGGTAAGCTAATAATGAAGTTGCTGTTTTTTTGATTGATTTAGGTTATGATTACGAATTTATACAACAGTTTCTATTTGGTTACTTGAAATTTGTAACCATCAATGAGTAGTACTGCTATTGTTAGCTTACAGTATGCTATGCATTTTAGGGCTCTTTTCTATTATGTATTCCCTATATCAGTATTTAGTTAAAATGTACCAAATTTGATTGAGAAAATCGTGATAACGTGTAAGTTGCTGGATTGCACATTAGAGCATGATCGGCCTCAGGGGCTTTCTCTTTCTTGTTCGATTTCTGATATCTATTCTATGTGCATATATTGTCGGTTTAAGCTTATTTATTCTAATTTGGTGGCACAGTTGTTAGGATTCTTAGATAGTTATGAGCATTTCACTCAGAATCTTATCATTTGCTCTGAAATAGACGGTGAGACCTCTTTTATGAATCTAAACATCTATTGGAGTTGTGAACTAACAATGCACGCTGAACAATCTAGTTTTCAACACCAGAATATAATCACTCCTAGGTCTTGAGGGTCTTGACATGCACCTCAGGGAAGGGAAAGAAAACATGATAGTCCTGTTAATGTTGTTCTACTTCTACATTGATCTTGGGAGGAAACAATATTACATGCTTAGCGGTAGATGCTCAACTCTAAGTCAACCTAACCTTGCATGGGATTTCATCATTTGTAACCTGATGTCAGAATGGATTGACGCTTGTCAAGTTGGTTCGAACTGTCACTTAGAAGAGTTAAAAGGGCTATTATATAAATATTGCATATCGTGCCAAGTCAAACTTAAAGATAAATGAAGATCTAGACAAATTGTATGTCTCAAACTCTTCATATTTTTATTGCGGATGTAAAAGAAAGTTTGTATAATTTATAGCGAAAATTGCCTCGGGGCCCCTCAGACTAACTTTTTGTTCGTCTAGTCCCCTGAAAAAAGTCAAGATTAAAAAAACCACTTTGACCAAAGTTTTCTTTATTTCTTTCTTTCTTTCTTTCTTTTTTAATAACTTCCCTCCCACTTTAGTTAACTTATATCCACAAATTGTCCTCATCTTCAACCTCATGATGTTCATCTTTAACTTCTTTCCTCCTCTCTTCTTTCTTCTCCTCCCTCCTTCCTCCTTCCTCCTCCACCTTCCCATCTTCTTCCTTTCTCCTCCTCCCTCTTCCTCCTCCATCCTGCCCCGTCTTTCATCCTCCTCTTCCCTCCTTCACCACTTCCTCACTAATGCATTTCATCTCTGTCATGAACCTATGAACCTTTCCTTCTTCTCCCTCCACCGCCACTCCTCACCATTTTCTTGCTTCGCTGACACCGTCTCCACCAAAGGCATGCTGAAGTTAACACTTTACGTACAAGCTTAATATTTAAGCTTTAAAGTTAAGCATGCAAGCTTTAAGGCTAACACAAAAGCCTCTATTCTACCTCCTTCCTTCTCCCACCTCCCATTTCTGTTCCTTCTCTCCTCCCTTATCCATTCCTCCTACTCCTTCCTCTTCTACCCTTCTTCTTTTCCTCTCCTCCATCTACAAAAATAGCTAGAATTAATAAAAACATGTCAAAGTTAAAAGAACTAAAGTTCAAAATAGGATGTCAAAGTTAATAAAAAAAAAACTAAAGCCAACAAAATAACATGTCAAAGCAAACAAAAATGTTAATTTTAAAGCTTTTGTTTTAATTATGAAAGTTAATTGTTAAATGTTAACTATAGCCATTTTATTTTAGATTTAAAGCTTAAATGTTAATTTTAAAAATGAAATGTTAACTTTAATTATTACATGTTAATTTCTGCGGGTATGAGGAAATGGTCATTTTAGCCAAAGGAGATGACATTTGAGGAATGCGGCGGCGGTTGTGGAAGAAGGACAATAGATGGTTGAGGAAAGAGGAGAAATGGCGAAGGAGAGGTTGTGGCAGCAGAAAAGAATAATGTTTAAGAAAGGATGAAGAGAAAGTGGAGGATGCAATGGTGGAGGTGGAGGTGGAGAAGGAGGAGGGCAAAGGTGAAGTTGAGGTGAAGATAGCGCAATGGTGGAGTTGGAGGACGAGAAGCAGGAGGACGAGGGCATGGATGAAGTGGAGGAGGAGAGGAGGGCAGAGATGGAGGAGGGAGAAGGAGAGGAGGGGATGGAGGAGGGAGGAGGGGAGAGGAGCTAAAGGAGGCAAAGTTGAAGAGGAGCAGAGAGTTGGGAGGTTGAAGATGATGGCTTTTTTGGAGAGAGAAAATGTTGAAGATAAGGGCATTTTGAGAAGAAAGGATCGGCATTTTAACAGAGAGAATGATGTAACAGGGTAAAAGCAAGAAAAATATGGTCAAAGGGTTTTTACACCCTTGGCTTTTTTCAGGGGGGTTGGACGAACAAAAAGTTTGTTTGAGGGACCCCGAGGCAATTTTCCCTAACTTATATATTGTCTGGTTGAGGTTTTGTGTGGGATAACTGGAGTCGAAATTTTGAGGTATGCCCACTACAAGTTGGAAAGTCCCAACCCAGCTAAGCACATTGTTTAGTTAGCTCCATTGCCTGAATTCAACCAACCACTGATTCATGCTCCATGGTGACCCTTGAAATTTGTGACATGAAAACTGAAATTACTGAAACAGTTAATATGTAGCCTTATGTACACTGAACTTGATGGAATCAATACATGTCGTTGGGAGGCAGAAAAATGGAGTGTTATACATCCCATTAAGTTAATCCTTTTTCTTTCACTATTTTTGACATTGTATTTCTTTGTAATCACCCTGTCTCCCTTTAACATTTCAACATATTATGAAGTGTTACAGATCCTATACTGTATCGGTATGTACAATGGGTCTTTTGTGTTGTGTTCTGTATAAACTATCCATTAAGAGGCACCACTTACTTGTAATTCATGGCTGCATTGTTTATCTACTTTGCATGCAAGGTAGAATATGAATACTAATGCATTACTCGTAATGTCTTCTCTGTGGAATTTCTTATCAGAGTGACAGTGAATATATGGCTGGTCAGCTCTCAACATTTGGATATGCGGTTAGTGATGCACCTGATGAGGCAGACCTGTGGTTGATAAATACGTACTGCTCTCTCCATTCTTCTTACATAACTCGTTATTTCCCCCATCACATGAAAGTCCTCTTATTTACTTCCAAAATGGTGCATTGGCCTATGTTACTTTTGAGTAGATTAGCTGGGATGAGGTTATCATGATTTCCATGGAATATATCCATGCTTAAGTGTAACTTTGACGTGATTACTCAAAATAGAAGACTGGGTTGCCATCCCACATGATCAACTAAGTTCATATCAGTTTGTAGTGACAAACATTCCTGCATTTGCTTTATGCAGGTGTACTGTGAAGTCTCCTAGCCAATCTGCCATGGATACCCTCATATCAAAGTGTAGAATTGCGAAGAAACCACTGGTAGTGGCCGGATGTGTTCCTCAGGGTAGTCGTGATTTAAAGGAACTTGAAGGAATCAGTGTAATCGGAGTGCAACAAATAGACCGAGTGGTAGAAGTTGTTGAGGAGACTTTAAAGGGTCATGAGGTGCGGCTTTTAAGCCGCAAAACATTGCCATCACTAGATCTTCCTAAGGTCCAAGTTGTCCTCCATATTGTTTCACGGATTATCTTCAGTTATAAAAGTTTGTTTTAACATTTGGCATAGAACGATTTAACTAATATGTTAACTGTAACATAAATTCTTTTTTACAGGTGAGAAAGAACAAATTTATTGAGATTCTTCCAATTAATGTAGGTTGCTTAGGTGCTTGCACATATTGCAAGACAAAGCATGCTCGTGGTCACCTAGGAAGCTACACAGTCGACAGCCTTGTAAGATCTGTTTCCTGGATGCAACATTTTATTTATTTAAAGCCTTGGGAACTCCTTTGACTGTAATTTATGCAGATAGGGCGTGTAAGAGCTGTTATATCTGAAGGAGTTAAAGAGATATGGTTGAGCAGTGAGGATACTGGTGCATATGGTAAGATTTTTGCTTGAAAATTGTGGAAAGTATCTTAATATAGGGCAGTCGCCTGTTCGAAAAGTTGGATTACATTTCTTTGTGGGGCTTTTCATTAAGGAATATCTGTAGCCTTGCTGATAATTTTCTAGTTAGTAAAGTCTATTAATATTGATTATTTTCGTTCGTTTCATCTTCTTAACTTCAGGTAGAAAAGTTAAGCTGATCAGACAAAACTACCTCATAATTAACATTACGGATCGGGATATTACCGAAAAGCCCACTGAAAAACAATATTGTTCTGTTACAATGGCTTGAGCGATAAAATTTGGCGTTTAGATCTACTAAACGTATAATTCTTACACTTGTGTGGAATCATTAAAATCTATAACTGATCTTATAATAATACTGCAGGTCGGGATATAGGAACCAACCTTCCACTTTTACTTAACGCCATTGTTGGAGAACTTCCTCCTGATGGAAGCACCATGCTTCGTGTTGGCATGACAAATCCTCCTTTTATACTGGAACATTTGAAAGAAATAGCTAAAATATTGTCCCACCCTTCAGTGTATTCATTTCTACATGTTCCTGTGCAGAGTGGGAGTGACTCAGTTCTAGAGGTAAATTCAAACATATTTTTCCAAATATACTTATAAATTCTTAATTCAGTATCTGTTGCCTATGAAAATGGCTGCTACAACTTGTCTTCCATTTATATTAGCACTTTTGAGTATCTCACAGAATATGTTTTGAGTTTGCCAAGTATGCGGTAAAAGGTGCAGTTTAACTTTTCTTACCTGATGACCTCCATCTTAAATTGTGTGTTAGGCAATGAATCGTGAATACACCGTGAGTGAGTTCAAGACTGTGGTGGACACTCTGAATGAACTTGTACCTGGGATGCAGATTGCAACTGATATAATTTGTGGATTCCCTGGTTAGTTAGCAACTGATGCTACAATTTGAATCTTGGATTTATGTTTGTAATTCTGCAGTTCATCTTCCTTTCTTTCTTCTCTTCCTTTTACATTTTAGTAAAAATCTTTCGAAAGCATCTAAGTTTTTGGATAAATTGATGGACCAGGAAATCAACTTGACAGATATTTTATTCATTATATGAATATTTCAGGTGAAACTGATGAAGATTTTGAACAAACTGTTAGTCTCATAAAAGATTACCAGTTCTCACAAGTTCATATCTCTCAATTTTACCCAAGACCCGGTACGTCTTCATTCTCTAACACGTTCATCATAAGTTTTCAATCTACGACTTGATTTAATTAGATGAAGTGCTCCTGTACTGCTAGTGTTTTTTTAATAGAGTTGTCAGCGTTTGATGATTTTTATTTCTTGACTTTTATTAAGCAGGAACTCCTGCTGCGAGGATGAAGAAAGTCCCCAGCACAGCAGTGAAAAGGCGCAGTCGTGAATTGACTTCTGTATTTGAATCATTTAATCCTTACCAAGAGATGGAAGGTCGAATAGAGAGAATTTGGATTACTGAGATTGCGACTGATGGTATTCATTTGGTATGCAAGCTATCATCTTCATACTTATCTTGTGCATTTGCAACCTATGCTTCTATATTTCGGATTTTTGTTGTAGCAGAACAGAATTTCATTAATGTAGTAAGATATATGCAAGATTGTTGCTGAGATTGCCATTTCTTTATCAACAAAAACTTCATTCTCTTATTTATATTCATCTGCTATGCAAGCTTTCATCTTCATATTTAAGTGTGCATATGCTATCTATACTTTCTGTATTTTGATTTTCTTTGTAGCAGAACAGAAGTTAACTAATTTAGTCAGATATACCCAAGATTGTTGCTGAGAGTGCCATTTCTTTATCAACACAGACTTCATTTTCTTATTTAGTTTTTGTAAGGTGTGGAAATTTTGAGGCATCATGAGACTTTGGCTGGAATTGCCTACTGGAAACTCCATAGGCAGGACTCCTTATAACCTGATCAAACCATTTAGAGAATAGTTCCGGTTATTTTCTGTCATTAGAAACCCAATAATGTAGATCATGGTTATAGCATTTTTTCCTTACATAAATATATAATAGCTTCTTTTTGGCGACGTGACATGTAATAGTTGTGTGCATAGATTTTCCTAGTTATGTTTAGTCTTCCTTTTAATTGAGGGAATAGAAGCGGCCTTCTATTTGTCCATTCTACCACGCCCAACTTTTGATGTGGTCCTATAAACCACTTATCTGCATTTTCCCCCCTTATTTCAGGTAGGCCATACGAAGGGATACATTCAGGTGTTAGTAATTGCCCCAGAGAGTTTTCTTGGCACTTCAACAAATGCAAGAATTACATCCGTTGGAAGATGGTCAGTCTTTGGTGAAGTTATAGGAAACCCCGAACCAGTAAACATCAACACTTCCAAAAGTAACTCCACAACTGAAACTTCTCCTGTCTCATATTCATGCACTGATTGCACGTGTTCAAAGGACCTGGAACCTTGCTCTCTCACACCATCACAGAGCTGTGAACAAATCTGTTATATGGAAAATGAAGCTCCTGAAAGCATCATAATAGATAGCTCTAGAAATGGAAATTCGAGAAGCAGAAGTTTGGTTAATTCTATTCAGTCTCTGGTACTGAGGAAGAGGACACAAGAATCTGAGAAGAAGAATAATCAAGACGAGATGCAGAACATAGATAAACAAGAAAGAAGAACTAGAGGTAGGCTGGCTACTTTGGATTGGATATTGATTGCTGGAATGTTTACAAGCTTCATTGTTATTGTAGCTCTGCTGTTCTTTATATCATCTAATCAACAGCAAAAGTAAGCTGTTTTTGGTAAAATGTATTATTTTTTCAATTTTGTTGTGGATATTGATTGCTGGAATGTTCACAAGCTTCATGATTATTGTGGCTCTACTGTTTTTTTATATCATCTAAATAAACAGCTAAAGCAAGTTTTTTTTGGGGTCGGGGGTGGTCACATGTTTTCTTTTTGAATTTTGTTGTGGATATTTTAACTCATTCATCAAATAAATTTTGGAGTGAATGTTCGATCCAGAAGTGTGTTATGGGCGTATTTAAATGCACGTTAGTCTATTATGTCTTGCGTGTTAAAAATGTTGATGAATGCATTTAGCATGAATTTGAATAGCAAGCTAAGATTTGATTTTTATATTTATGGTTATCAATATAAAACAAGTTTAGAGATGGATTTGGAAAGCAGGCTGTGCTTCATGCATGGATATCATATGAATTCAAATCTTCTATAGCTGTAACTAATATTTTTTTTTTTACCATCTTCAAATGTCTTAAGCTGGACTGAATTTAGGACTTGAGGAATCTATTAACGTGCATGTGATTTTGTTTCTATTTGTCTCCACCCACTGAGATGAACTGACAAAACCTGGTGACCTGTATCACGTGAATTGCAAGCTGTTTTCAAACAAAAGTTGCAGGCAAGCATCTGGCCCCAGCCAGCCACTTTATTCCCTCATCCGCTGTGCATTTCGAAGAGAAAAACAAACAGAAGAGGAGGATTCTACAGTTTTAGCTCATTGTGCATGACCGTCTCATAAACAGAAAAATACACTATTCAAGTTGCAGCGAGGACCAACTTCTCTCTCTCTCTCTCTCTCTCTCTCTCTCTCTCCCTCTCTCTCTCTCTCAGAGAAAATCTACAGAGAAGTTTCCATCACAGCAAAGATACCATGAACAAGGTCAAGGGTTGTTTGGTTGGCTGCAATTGTAGAGATGGTAACTGCAATTACATGCAACCGCAATGTTGTGAACTTAGTTGTAATTGTTCGTTTCTAGAATATTTTGAACTTAGTTGTAGCTGTTCGTTTCAGTCGCAATGATAGTTACGAAAACCGCCTCCAGTTAAGAATTGAGAGGTAATGTAGAATTGAACGTTAATCTCACTTGCAAACCTTTCAGCAACAAAAAGGGTTGCTTGCTTTGATGCAACTATAGAGATCGCAATTACATGCAACTAGAATTTTCTGGACGAGTCGTCATTGTCTGTTTCACTGTGACCGATAATGACAGTTGCAACGATAGTAGTATTGGATAACTTATGCAGATTTGGACATAAATCACACTTGGCAAACACTTTAGCAGCGAAAAGGGTCTAAGTTGCAACTCCATTTCAACCACAATTTTAGAAATTGAACCCATAAGCTGCAAACACAACTTCACGTTATAGCAATTATACGGAACTAAACCTTAACATTGCGATTACAATAACAACGAAACAGCCCACAATGAAATCATCCAAGCTAATTTCTCATTATTAAACATATACCCAAACCCTGCTCTCCATTTACCTCACAGCAACATATCGTTCTTAGCCGGCAACCTCCTGTAAAAATTGTACGTCGCGGACGGCAACCTGCTCCTAAACTTCGGATGCCGGAGCAAGTACAATCCGGCGATCACCGCCACCACCTGAAACGGCGTGACATACAAAAACACGGCAAAAATCACGGCAAAACTAACAAATATGGCCGTCGCCCTCGGATCCCGCCAGCTGAGCAGCGCGTGGGCCCGCTCCCCCTGCGTCGCCAAATCCCCCACCACCGCCTGTACTCTCCCTGCCACGCTCCTCATCCTATCATACCTCATTCGCACAATCTCCGGTGATCTACTCGTCGGGAAAGTGTCGAACTCCTCGTCCAGCTCATCCGGATGAACCAGCTCAGCGTGCGACAGCTTGACATCCATATGCGCTGGATTTCTCGGCCTGAACCTATAGTTCCACACCCCAATCATGAACAAATACAGGAAAATCGTCGGCAATATCAACTCCGGGTAACAAACCAGTATCAGGAACAAGACATGAACCAAAACTGTGGTTATCGGATTCCGCCAGTTTCGAATGTTATCGTACCACCTCGCTGTGGCTCCGATTCCGGAGAGAAGCGAGGTGATCCGGTAGAAGTTCGCCTTGCTCCTCCTCAAGCTCCACATATGCGAATCTACATCGAGCATGTACTCGACCGCCTCCTTTCTCAGGGGTGGCTCAGCTCGGGTCAACCTCGACGCCACAATTTGCATGGCTTGGTGTCGTAAATAATCCAACTGAATCACGGGAATTGGCTGGACGTAATGCATTTTAGGCAAAAGAGGCTTGCCGTATAAACTCATCATGTTAACCCAAGCAGTGCAAGTGAATCTAACCGCGAGATGAAGCTCACCGGTCTTTTTCAAACCTGAAGGTTGAAGAACCAACAGAGGGTAGTAATGCGTGTAAACTCGATCGGTCTCCAACGTCGACAGCCTAATTCGAATTTTGCCGATCCTCTGGTCCCTGGCCTCATTCCCGCCGTTGACGTGGTTGTTGTCGAAAACTCCGACAGTGATCACCGTGCACGGATCGAACACCTCCCAAGTGTACTGCTCGTTCCACTTGGGCGCGAGGCTGCTGAGAATCGTCCGCGTCCGCACCCACTTGGGCCCGTACTTAGCGACGCAGTACGCGTCGGTGCCCCGCCCATCCTTGGCTTTCATCGGCATCAGGTTCCTCGCGTTCAGAATCCCGAGCTCAAGTATTCCGACGCCGGGCTTCCGCATGTTCTTCTCCGACGGGCGGAGATCACTGCTGTAGTGCGTGGATTCGTCGAGGACGTGGTACCCGAGGTCGAGAAAGATCCGCAGGTGGATCTTGCTGGAAAACTTGGGCGAAGACTGCTCCTTCTTCTTCTCCCCATCGTCCCCCGGCGAAGCCTTCGGCCTGCTGAGGCTGAACCACCGGGCCTCGACGAGCTTGCTGTGGTCGGTCCGGTGGTACGCCACGGCCGACAGCGGCAGCGCGATCCGGCCGACGGGCTCGTCCTTCCCGGGCCCCACCCGGTCCTCGACCGTTACGACCAGCGGCTCGTCGAACGGCTCCGAGGCCACCAGGATCAGCTCCTCGTTCCAGACCGGGTTCACCGATCGCAGGGGCGAGGGCCGCGTCCGCCGCAGCTGCCCGCCGAGCTGGACCTTGAGGAACGCGTCCGGCGGGCGGGAGGCGTCCGCGGGGACCAGATCCTGCGCCTCGATGGCGTGCACCCGGAGGTAGCAGAGCTTGGGCGAGAAGTAGACCTTGGACCGGGTCTGCGTCAGGCCGGTTAGGGAGACCGAGTGCGCGTCGGAGTGCCACGCGTCGGGGAAGGCCTCGTCGGCCTGGGTGCCCATCCAGACGGCCAGCATTACCTCGGCCTTCTCCAGCTTGAAGCCCCTCTTGTCCTCGAGCCGGTACCACTGCGGGGCCAGCGGGCTGTCGGGCGGGACCCGGGTCGGGATCTCGGCCAGGTCGAACCCGACCCGGCCGACGAAGTCGTCCTTGGTGATCAGGTCCTTGTCTTTGACGGCGATCTCGAGGAAATGGGCCTGGAGGCGCTCCTTGGAGAAGGCGAAGACCTGGTTGAAGGTGGGGTTCTGGTTCTTCTCCAGGATTCTGGTGACGCCCTTGTAGTTGCCGAGCTTGACCTCGACGAAGGGGTCGAGGCTGCCGGTCACGTCCATCGACGGGAGGTCGCGGGCCTTCACCACGTGGACGTAGAGGTAGTGCATTTGCTCGACGAGGTCGTAGGTCGAGCTGATCTTGCTCGGCCTGGCGGCGCCGGCGCAGGCCAGGAGGCTGCGCCGGCGGAGGCGCCCGGCGATCGGTGGGCTGGTCTCTATCAGGCCGTACTCGGCGGCGGCGGAGGGGCGCGCCGGAAAGTTCATGTGCTGCATCATCATCCCCGCCGCCGCCGCCGCCGCTGGAGGCGGAGGACCGGGCTTCATGGGGTTGAGCATCATCGCCGGCGGCGGCGGAGGGTGGTGGTGGCTTTTCTCTTCTTTTGGTTCGTCTGAGGCGCCCATGGATTTGAGTGAGGCCGGAGGTGAAGGTGAGGTTCGAGATTTGGGAGAGAAGAGGGAGGGGGTTTCGTTCTTTTTTTCAGCAGTGGGTTTACAGGGGTGGCTTTTTGAAATGGGATACTTGAACCTAAACCCAAAGGCGTAACTTGTTTCGTTATTAGACCCGGGTTTTAAAATAGATTCATTCTTATAAAAACCATCTTTCATTTTCAGTTACTGCATAAACCATATTACGGAAATTTTTTATTGCAATCAGCCACCTAGGCCCACTTTCCACTTTAGTAGTATTAATATTATTATTTTGGCAATTGCTATCACTCAACATCCGTTAAGGATCATCTCTCTAATATACTTGATACTTGAAAAATAATTATTATTGAAAAATAAAAAAGTGTTACTTAAAAATGAGTCCATGTGGATGGTTGCAAAAAAAAAAAAAACTATTTTAAAGGTGGTTTCTTTAAAAAAAAATCCACATTTAAACCTAACAGATCCACACTAAAAATTAGTTCTAAGGGTTGATTACAAGCAGTTCCCTTTCTATCGCCCAATATAATTACATGAGGGCCTATCCGCCTTCTCAATTAGCTACCTTAAGAGTCAAAAAAGTTCACTCATGGGATCTAGTCTTACAAATATAACTACAAGGGCTATCTGCAATTAGCAGTAGTACAAGCGGTTGTGTCCACAATTAACCCTAGTTCTAAATCCTCTTTATGTATTTTGACAGTTTGGTATATGGTGTTATATTTTGTAAAAGTTAATATATTTTATTGTAAGATATTGTGTACTAGACTGTTGAAATACACCGAGTGAATTTTTTACAATAATTTTGCGGGGGGCATTTTTAGTTTAATAGTAATTTGGGTAGCTGATGGGTTCGAAAATAAATGAAGACGAAACTTTAGATTTACAGAAAAGATCGTTTGAAACTGAGGGCGGTGGGCCAGGAAGCGTTCGGTTTTGTCAGGGCGGTTTTTGGAGTTTTGTTGTGGAGAGTGAAGAGTGATGGCGGAACGGGCTTCTGTTCCGTTACAGGGTAGTTACAAAAGAACCGTGCCGTGGTATTTGGCAAGATTGAAGATATTCGGTCCTTTTCTAGACTCTCAATACAAAAGAAATAAAATTAATTACTTTTCATATATGAGGGAAAAGGTGGTCAAAGAAAGCCACAGCTAGACGTCCAGCCCGGGTTCAAGCCCGAAGCACACTTTAAGAGGCATCACAAGGTTATTACTTTACACCCATGTGGGGACACCTTATAAAAATTGATTATGGATGCATATATATATA
>JBAKGM010000412.1:6550763-6561616 GCA_037177215.1 Asparagus racemosus | reverse complement strand
GGGGAGCTTTGCATTACATTTCATACATGAGTTATGAGTTTATTTTGATCTGAATATATATCTCACCATGTTTTACAATCTGTATTTTAAATTTCGAGTTTTGTTATTATCAAAAGGGGGAGATTGTTAGAACGTTGTTCGGGTAGAATGTTAATTGTGCATTATCCCTTGTTTGATTAATAACAAACTCTCATTTGCTATTGGTATGTTTGTGAGATAATATATTTCAGGTATAAACAGGTACGAACAAATTACTGTTAAAAATGATGCAAAAATCAACACGAACGTTGATTTCAGCCTTTGAACCATCGATGGTCACGAGACGCCATCGATGATCAAGTCAAGTCATTGATGGACTATAGAAAAGAATCGGAGAAATAGAAGCCAGATTTCGAATCATTGAAGGTCTACAGCCGACCATCAATGATCACAAGGACCATCGATGGACTACAGTCAACAATCACAAAAATTCAGAAACCAGAATTTGCACAATCAATGGACGACAGTCAACCATTAATGGACCATCGATGGTTGTATTCCACCATCGATGGTTAAGAAGCGATTGGTAGTTTTGGCATATTTTCAGATTTAATCTCAGTTGTTTGTTGATACTTTTGATATCCTATTTGGACTCTAATTAGGGTTTCTCTTTCCTATGCCATCAAGGTCTATATAAGAGGTTCTGGAGATCATATTTGAAGTGAGATGACATGAGAAGAAAAAGAAGAAAGAGAGGCAATTGTGTAAAAAGAGAGATCTAATTCTAGGGTTTGTGAGAGAGTTTGATTTGTGAAGTTAACCACCGCAGGCTCGTTCAACTTCTTCTCGTCGCACTCATCATCGAAGGATTATTTTAGCAATGAGAAGTGCCCTTTGTGTTCGACTTCAACATCGCTTCTTCACAGATCTTCATCTTCATCGGTTTAAAGGGCGGTTTGTTAAAAGAGCTGTAAAATTTTTCTAGTTGTGCTTTAAATTATTTTGGGTTGGCTTTGTGTTTCAAACTTGTAAGTTTAACGGGCGTACTCAAGCCAGGGTAATTGAGGGTTGGCGTACTCAAGCCAAGTCAATTGAGGGTGTGACTAGCTAGGGCTAGGTTTTTTCTGGTTATTGTGGAGAGTTAGGTTAGACCACTAGTTTCGAGAGTGCGGTCTTTGAAGTCTACCAAATCGGGTTGTGATTTGGGTGAACTCTGGTCATAGTGAAGAAGGCCCTTTGCAAGAAGGAAGAGTGAACATAGAATTTTGATCCGAACTACTATAAAAATATCCGGTGTTCTTATGTTAGTTTTCACTTTTTTTTATTTACGCTGCTTATTCTGAATTAGTCAAAAATTTGTAGCAATCCTATTCATACACCCCCCTCCCAACCCCCTCCAAGGCTTTCATCCCACTTCCAACACCTACTTGTGACTCAAAGCTCTCACACCAAAAGAAAGAATCCAATGCAACTCTAATTTTCATGGTCATGGATCTAACCCATTACGTTGTATATAAAGGCTTATTATTCTCACTTTGGTACCTAAAGTTTACCCATCTTTCTATTTGATATCCCAAAATACTTTTTTAATACTTTGATTCCCCAAAGTCTTGATCACATCTCACTTTGATACCATTTTCTAGAGTTCATTAGATTTTAAATTTATAACATGCGCTTAGCATGTAGTAGCAACATTCAAAGCCCTAGCAATTAGATAAAATTGTCGTAAATATAATCTAAATATAGAATAAAATCTAGCGAAATATAAATGAGGATATGAAAGTGAAATAAAATTGAAATTTTGAGGTATCAGTGTGTAAAGAAATACTTTGGAGAATCATACTGAAATTAATAGATAAACTTGGAGTTAAAAGTGAAAATGCGCCTTGTATAAAATCAAGACTTGTGGTCGGTGCAATTTAGAGTGGGCCACAATAAAAGCTTATGGGAAAGTTCCCTCGCCAAACAAATAAAAACAAAAAAGAAGTCAAAAATAGAGGTGTTGGAACAAAACTCAAATTGAAGTGTGTTGCAACATCATGAGATTGAACACCATCAACATTTGTTATTCCAACTCCTAATCAAACACAACATTAGCGATGGTCAATTGTTTTTCTTCAATTTTTGAGTATTTATCTCCTTGTTCATACCCTCTTGTTCATTGCTTAAAAAAACAGACTAAAAATATACTAAAAAAACCTCTTCGATTTTGGATGATTCACCACGACCCCAAACAACCAAATCCACTAAGTAACTTCCAAAATATCATATGACACCCATCAAGTAACACCCATCAAGTTTAGAGGGTACCAAAAAATCCCTCTAGCGCATTAACCAACCGCAAATTTCACATGGGTGGAACTAGATCCAAAATCAAAAAACGATAGTCAGCGAAAAACAGAATTATTATGATTAAAGATATAGACTCCCATCTAATCCCAAATTCAAATATTCAGATGAATATTTCAAATAAAGTACCCATATTGTTCTCATCTGCATATTTTCAGTATAATTGTTGGCTCTAACATAGAGAGGACGAATTACCATCGGAAGTTTAGCGTCCACCGCAGAATTGGCAAGTTCAACTGTCAAAGTAACGGCGGGAACTGGCAGCAACTTACGTAATAAAGAACTTACAAAGTTCTTGCAACTATTAAGCAAATGTCAGATCCAAATTAGTCACATGCCTTATTTGAATTAGACAAACTAAAGTAATAAACCCCACAAACTACTTTGCCTGCAGCAGAAAATCCTGAACTCACGTCATTACATGGATTAATCAACTGCTTGTATAAAATAAGTAACAGGTACATAATTATCTATTTTTTGAAACAAAACCCGGTTACGGATGAAGATTTCGATTCAAGATTACACCAAAATAAAGATAAACAGCGGGTTTATGTGTTCGTCTTATAGTAAATATAACACTATTTCTGCACTGGGTAAAGTATTTTGCCAACACCTACATCAAAAAATAATTCAACACCTCCAAATCCAATGTCGAAAGAAGACAGCACAATCCTTCCATGTGTGTTGTCGAGCATCGAAATATTTTATCGATAGAACATCTCTCATTCACACAATATTACCCTTGACAAAGTATTTGCCTCCGTAACTTCTAATCACATTTGATGTTTCTGTATATTCTTCTCACAAACAAGGTAGAGCCCAGATAACCTACAGCACCTGAATATAACAGATGTATGTAATTAAGCACAGATATAGAAACACGAGGAAAAACTGGATAAATTACTCGAAACCCCATTCATCTAGTTTTTCAAGAAAACCCCTCATCAGAAATGTTCAACAAAACACCCCTCATGTATGGCCATTGAATGGCCATTGATGAAACCTCTCTTTTATAATGGAGTTTTCTTCTTCAGACATTTAGACAAGCATTTGCACTTTGATAAGACAGCTGCACTTTAGAATCCACATATTTTGGAAGTTTAAAGGAAGAAAATAGAGAGAAAGGTAAATTCTTGGATAAAGTTAAAAAAAAAACTAATAATTTTATCATTAACTTAGAATTTCATGCACACATTTGTCCAGATGTCTGAAGAACCAAACTCCATTGCATAATTAACGTTTTAATTAATGATCATAGATGAGGGGATCTTTTGTTGAAATTTTTAGATTGCGTATTTTCTTAAAGAACAGGGCAATAGATGGAGGTTTCTTATAATGTACCCAAAAAATATATAGAAAAGATAATGTAGTGTTCACTCACCGCAAAGTATTCCTAAACCGAGACAAAACATAAGTGTGTAGCCGAAGTAGAAGCTAGTTTGGAAGAAACCTGACATTTTGGTCTTCACATAGTAATAGTAAATAGAGTAAAGGTACACATAGACAGCTGTAGAAGCAGCAGAGAAGAATGAAGTCCACTGCCAATGGTAGTTCTCAGCGTTCAGCAAGAAATATGTGCCCACGACGGTTACACAAACAGTCACAATGATGAGGATAATGAAAACCAGTAACATGAAACCATAGACGTAGTACACCTGCCAAAGCAACAATTTCATCAGGTATATGAAACATGCTCATTCACATCAGGAAATAATCACCTTTTCAGAATTCTCTAAGCAGAATATCACACAAATGGAAAATATAATTTACAGTTAGCTTCACAAAACTGATGGAAATCTTAGAAGTACAGAATTCACAGGAAAAAGTTCTGGGTTGATTGCGGAGAGCCTCCTGTAGTGTGACCCATCTGTGGATAGACCCCCTCTAGCTCCATTATATAGACCACCTTGAACGTTTTTCCCCCTCTTTTACACTCAAGGGAAAAAAAAAATTGTTTTTGATAGACCTCTTGAGGGTTAAAAAAAAAAAGAAAAACTCACTAAGGAGGTCTATCCTCTCTTGGGCGATAGTACAGAGGACCTATCCACAACAAAAGAACTACAGGGGGTCAATTCACAATTCAGAGGGGTAGTGAAGGGGGTCTATGCGCAATTAACCCAAATTTCCATATCCAACAGAATGATGAACTAGCTGCAATGTCATAAGGCAAAGAAATCATGTGGCTGATCAAGAAATCATGACTCCTGCAAGAACCGACTTAGAATGAAACAAATCTTCGATACTTATGTACCTTGTAATTCCAGAAGGATGTGAAGACAAAATACATCTCAATGAAGATGCTACCAAAAGGAAGAAGTCCTCCCATGAGTGAAACAACAGAAGGCGTGAGATACCATTTTTTATCAGGGATAGGACGAGGAATGGTCTTGACACGGCAAGGATTATTTGGAGCTCCACTCCAATTCCTGCCAACAATGGTGCCAAGAAGTGCCAGAGGAAAGGAGATGAATGCCCAAATTACGAAAACAACAACCATAGTCCCAAAAGGAATAGCTGCTAGGGACCCATAGAATATGGCAACCGTGTTCAATGCAAAACCAATTCCAAAGCACAGAAACGGGAATAGGGATGCTGTCAGGATCATGGATTTTATCCAACTTTTACCTGACAATAAACATACAGTAATTATAAGATAAATAAGCAAATAGTCGATGAAAATATATGAACTCAACTATAGCCAGTCTCCAGGTATTGGAGATTTCCTTAAAGCCAAGAAAGTTAAAGAAACAAATTGCCACTGGCTAACAGAAAGAAAACTAAACTAGCAGGTATCCATACCACCACTCCTTGAATAAAGCCCACCACTGACATAGCCTGAAACGAATGATGTCAGAGCATAGCAAACAATAAAAGTTGTAACAATAGATCCTCGCCTGCAACAATGCAGAATGTGTTAACAAGAAAAAGCACTAAAGATCAAGATACATGTATATTTTCAGACACATGCGCACACACACATACAAATTGTGTGTATGTATTTATGCATGCTATGCATGTATATATGCGTTCAAAAGTTAATTCCTTATATAAATTGAGAAAAAGTTATTCATAATCATCTAACTTGGAGAAGGGGAAGATTTACTAGTTTTCTGTGGAAATGCATAATTTTCCAACTTACAATATACAACTAAAATAAACCAATATGAATATTAAGCACATGAACCCAATGCAACAAAACTATATGCAATTAAGCAGCTTATCCATGACATTGTACATCTGCAAATAAAAAGGCATGACTGAGTGGTAATGAAGCGATCATAATTTTGATGACTTTAAATGTGCAAATGAGCATGTAAGAATTATCCAGAATGAGCTGTATGATATGCACAGGCAGATAGAAAGACAAGAGTCATAATGAAGCAATAATAATTTTGACATGAGAATTTTAGATGTGAAAATCAGCATGCAGCTTTTATAGCCAAGGGATAAAAAATAGGAAAAACAAAAAAAGAAAAGCTTTGTCCCAAAATTTGGGCTGACGGGATGACACTAATGATGTCCCAAAGGAGGTAGCATAGTCATATCCACATCCTTTTCCAAATGCCTACATATCAAACACGACAACCTAGGGGATCACAAAACGTAAACCAACCAAAACCCTTGGCTATATCACTCCACAACCTAGGCACAGAGTGAGAGATGGAACACAGATAAAATATGCAATGACAGGACGACAGGATTCTCAAATAAGATAAGTGAACAAGATGACATGGCATCACAAGTAGGCCGAAACGCTAAGGCGAGAGAGAAAAGGGAAGGCAGGGTTGCTGGTGACAGGGTCAACCGACAATGGGGGTCACCAACGATAGGATTAGCCGCTATGACGCGCTAGCATTATCACGCAGGGGGGGGCGGGGTGTAGACCTTTTAAAAAAGTATTTAGAGAGGGGATCTCTTTGTGAATCAGAGATATTTACTCTTTTGGCCTCCCGTGTCAGTGTCGTGCAACTGAGATGCCAAATTTTACGGTGTTAGTACGGGGGGTTTTTGTTTGAAAAAATTATGGGTATTTTATGTAATTTCAAAGTTCATGGTAGTTTACAGGATGTTTAGTGAAATAACCCCTTTCGGTAACTTGTGGCATATAAGACACGTGGTTTAAAATTCAAGATATCACACATCTTATGAAAGCGTCCCATTTGAGATCTCAGAAACAAATACGAGATTCACCTAAAAAGTAGTGGATTTAGGTTATAGCCTTCTCAATGCCACCCCCAATCCGTTTCATAAATGAATCAAAGCAATCTAAATCACAACAGTTTGTATTGGCACGATGACTGAACTGGCAACAATTAATACCTAACTCAAACCATGATAATCAATCTCATTAGATTGTATTGACAATGACTAGCTAGAAAGCATGCATGTGATGTCAGAAGAATGTTGCTCTCTTCACATCATTGATAGGCATTCGTATGCTGCTTCTTAGATCATTGTTTATTGTGGTGTACTAGGTTATCGACAAGAAAATATTTGACATGTAACATGGTACAATCTTATCAAGCTACAAACTCAATCACTGTTGTGCTGTTAAATTGAATTTTGCAAATAGTAAGTTGAGAATATAATTTACAGGCTAAACTGCACTTAAATGGCCTATAGTTTCAACATTGCATTTAAGTGACCCCTATTTTAAAACCAAGCAAATAAATACCCCAAAGTATTTACATATTGCAGATCAATGCCCCGAAGTTAAACAAACCCAGATGGTGTTATCATTTCTCTACGTATCCAAGAATATCATATAACACAGGGTACTAAAATGTAACTTTTAGAAACTTTAGGGTATTAAAGTGAGGTTATTTACAAACTGAGGGTATTATATGTTGCAATATTGGGTAAACAAGAGGGCACTAACAAGCAACATTAAGTCAAGAAGAGGGCACCAAAGTGCAACATTTTGAAACTTTGGGGCATTTATCTGCAACATTTAAATACTATGGGGCATTATTTGCTCGATTTTAAAATAGGGGTCACTTAAGTGCAGGGTTGGTGAAAACTATAGGGCATTTAAGTGCCATTTAGCCTAACTATTATATTATACCCTAACCTTTCGAGGAGTTCAAGGATAAAATTGGTAGAAAATATCCAAGGAGGAATGAGGACCCTCTTTGAGAGTAATTTCATCTAAACAAATATCATAAATTGGGCTAGGAAGTACACCCTAAGGAGGGCTAGTCTCCATAAATAGCCTAACCAAACTTAATGTAATAGCCACTACAAGATATGCCCTCTTGTATCATAAATCCAATGTGTTAATGTTTTTATTTAGAATCTTGACTTCATATTTCTAATTTTCAGTTTTTAAATTTTCCTTTTCAAGTTAGTCTTGTACTAGTTCATAAAAGACGTGTCTTTTCCATTATTTGGAACATGGAACATGTATGGTCCCTTTGATTAAAATTGTTGTTCATCTTGAGACCCAAATATTAAGCTCATATGAAGTAGTCCACTGACTCCTTATCCTTAATTCAAGGAAACCCATAATCAAATGAACTTTATCAGCTTTGATGATTTTCATCTCTGTGAATTTTCCTCATGAGGGAAAATTAACATCTTTCCCGTAACTAAAAATAGTCCTAATCTTAAGGAATCTCAACAAACCTTATCTCTAATCTCCTTAAATCTCTCCTTCTCCCTGCGTTTTATTATTCTCATAGAAAAGAAAAGGAACGGAACTTTGATTTGGCCTCAAGATGAAGGAGATTAAGTATCAGCACTTGGGTTCTTCACTTGTGGATCTGTCGTGCTCAATGGAATGCTCGATGGAAAAAGCAAGTGTTCACTTCTCTCTTTGGTTCTATTTATTCAACCTTTATTATGATCTTACTTCCTCTGTGATTCCTTGGCCGGAAGTTCATCTGACCATTTTATGAGTTGTTACGTTATCTCACACCCTGATTGATCTATGAACTCTCAAATCCGTTTATCACATGCATATATCCATAAGTAGTTTCCTTGACTACATCCAACACTTTTCATGATTAGATCACAAGTTTTATAAATACACTTTTTTTCCATCAATACTCTTTATTATTCGTTCATCAGTTTGTTTAGGCAGAAACGAATCATGCATAACCCCAAGAATTATTTTTGTTCCCCGTGCAAGGTTCAGGGCAGTAGCCACAAATAAATGAAAGTTCATGGCCAGTATTACTCTCATTCGTTATCTTGTTTTCTCCAAACCAACTGTAGCCACGTACATCAATAGGCTTCTCCTTTCATGTGTTTGCATATAAGTTTTGATATTCTTGAAGGTGTAGTGCATACATAAACGATTATTTGGTTACTAAGTACTTTTAATTATTTTGTTTCAGCATGCATAAGGTTCAAGACTCTAGAATAATCATGCTAATGCACGTAACTATTGTACGGTCCATATGAGTCCTTCGATAGCTCTTATTAATTTATTTTCCTTTATACGAACAATACGAATGATATCAGTATAGTGCCATATGAGCTCTGTTATACACTAGACTCATTACTTGAGTTGTGAGCCTTTGAGGCTTAGGAACACTAGTAGTTTTGCTAGTATTATAGCTTTTTATACATTACTACTTCTATATCTTATTCTACGAATAACTTACTACATATTTTTTCCATAAAATCATATTAATACTTGGATGTAAAGAGAATTGTTGAATATGGACGTTTAGCTTTTATGTCCACAAAGGTATGCATGATTTCACATAGTTTGTTTTATTAATTTTCTTATCTAAGTCATTTTGATGCACATGTACTATATGATCAATAATTTATTCTTTAGCTTTCTTTTATACGAATTTTATACGATCTATGTGTAATTTGACCATTGTTATTAGGTAACGATGCTGAATCTTCATTCTGGAGGTTTCAAGCTACATATTATTAATTCTACGATAATGATCTTTTCAGTATTTTAACTTGCAGACCAATAATGAATCGTATCTTCATTACTTTTCAAACAAACGGATAGGTTGTTTTCATGTAGTTTACATTTTCCCAAAAGTATACCTTCTAATGAGAAGATGAGATTTTTTTTTTTTGGGTTATCAAATAAGAATAAAGATTTGAATTATTTGAAACTAGATCTATAAAAGATATAAGAAAAGTTCAGGTCTTTGTATATAAGCATCGAATTTCTGTACACCCAACCATTTTATAAATACTATGTATTTTCCAGAAAAACGGATTTGAGTTCAAGATTTGTTTGATTCTTTTTATTAATAAATCAAATTTTGTTCCGACGCTACCTAAGTTTCAAAATCCTATTTTATAATCCAAACTCTTACAAAACTTGTTTTTAAGTCAATCCTTCTTAGTTTGTTTTGAACCAAATACTTTTAAATTAATATTAGGGAAAGAGAGTATTTTGGGCCCAAGTATTTGTTTCTAAAATTTAAGACCTTGAATGGGTGTTTTGTTATCTCGTTTGAGGACGTGTTGCATTGGATAAAATATTTTGAGGGCCTGGGTTGTTGGTGTTGAAGTATCTTTCCACAATATGAATTGTGTTTGCCATATATAGAAAATACATAACTCTTATTTGATCACGCAGTGACATCTACTAGGTGGGCTGTGCATGAATAGGTATTCCGTTAAGGAAGCATGGCCTAGTGGCATTGACTCTATGATACATGAATTATCGACTTGTACCTGTTATAAAATCATGTTTAGAGAGTTCATGTTTTACGGGATATTGTGCCATAGAGACTCGTGTTTAAATAGGCAAGACTTATTTGGTATTGATAATGGAAATCACCTGAAATGTCATAATTTGATTAAAATCTGGTTTATAAAAATAATGACTATGAATGGCCAAAGTAGAACTTGGGCATCTCTTTTTCCCTTGTTTCTCTTTTCCCTTATGACTTATCCCTTGCTCAGCATTGACCATTTACATGAGACATGTTTGATTTTTATATTACTCATGTTTGAGGAATCAACCCTAATGCTCTTAGTATTTCCTAGTGGGTGTGTACTGTGTTTGACATGCATGACTTTATGGAAACTTGTTGCTTGATCACCTAGTTGTCATCCAATAGGAGAGACTGTACATGAAGACGACTTCCGTTAAGAATGTGATTTATAAGCGTGCTTTCATAGCATGGTTATGATCTTGATATCGATATTTTGATGTGAGGTCTTCCTTGGCTATTACTATTACAGCATCGACTAAACGATGCTTCTATTTTGATAAGACATGTTTTGGATCATGTTTATTTTTCATAGTTTTACGGAAGTTGTTCCACGATAATTTCGTGGTTAGTGCATAACATTTCAATCACAGTAAGTTAAATAAACTGATAAATATGGGGTTTAATAAAGGAGAATTGGACAGTGAATACAAAGTGTATATAAGTGGTGTTATGCGCATACATGCTATTTTGATTTATAAGGCCAAGAGCCAATACCTAACTTGAAGCCGTGTTCCTGGGACGTGGTACAGGAAGCCCAACTTATATGCATGGAGATATTCACCTCTAATTCAAATAACATCAATAAAAGATATTGTTTAATTGTTG
>JBAKGM010000412.1:6529332-6550663 GCA_037177215.1 Asparagus racemosus | reverse complement strand
AGTAGAAAATTGGAGAGTTGAGTCATTTGGGCTTTTATTCAGTATTTTCTTCATTAACCTGCAAATTAAGATAAAAAAGGTTATTAGCAGGGTATTTATTCATATAAAATGGGTAACGAGGGTATTAAATTGTAATTAAAATGTGATAATCATATTGATAATGGAAATCACCTGAAATGTCATGATTTGATTAAAATCTGGTTTATATATATATAACGACTATGAATGGCCAAAGTAGAACTTGGGCATCCCTTTTTCCCCTTGTTTCTCTTTTCCCTTATGACTTATCCCTTTTTCTGCATTGATCATTTACATGAGACATGTTGATTTTTATATTACTCATGTTTGAGGAATCAACGCTAATGCTCTTAGTATTTCCTAGTGGGTGCGTACTGTGTTTGACATGCATGACTTTATGGAAAAGTGTTGCTTTATCACCTAGTTGTCATCCAATAGGAGATATTGTGCATGAAGACGATTTCTTTTAAGAATGTGATTTATAAATGTGCTTTCAAAGCATGGCTATGACCTTGATATCGATATCTCGATGTGAGGTTTCCTTGGCTACTACTATTACAGCATCGACTAGATGATGCATCTATCTTGATAAGACATGTTCTGGACCACGTTTATCTTTCATAGTTTTACGGAATTCGTTCCACGATAATTTCATGGTTAGTGCATAACATTTCATGCACGATAACTTAAATAAACTGATAAATATAGGGTTCAATAAAGGGGAATTGGACGGTGAATACAAAATGTATATAAGCGGTTTTATGCGCAGACCTGATATTTTGATATCGCCGTGCTCCCAGGACGTGTTACGGGAAGCCAACTTATATGCATGGAGATATTCACCTCTAATTCAAATAACATCAATAAAAAAAGATATTGTTTAATTGTTGTTAGATACGCTAATTTTTGTAATAGATTGTGCGTAATGTAACCTTTCGTTGGACACTTATTCTTGTGATATTCTTCCTCAGCGTGTTTGTATGTAAAATTCATAGATGTAGCTTTCCCTTTACATATTACGTTTGTATTTGCATTAGGGTCGGTTATTTTTACTTTTAGTTTTAGTTTTAATTCTTGTCTCACACCTTGAAGCTAGTATCTATTCTTATACTTTGCTCTTTATCTTCTAAATTTTCCACCATCACATCATCTCTTCATTTCTCATGCTAGTTAGTGTGTCTTGAACTATTTCTACTTTTTACTGTTAGTTCATGCATATTGTTAGCATACCTTTCCTTGTTCTATATATTTTCTTTGGAACACTTGTTGGATTGCTCTGACAATCCTGGAATTGTCCTCAAGCTTTTAGGTGGTGGCTTGTTACATGAATGGACCAGGTTATGTAGATGGACCAATTGAGGAGGCAAATACAGATAAAATTCAGATACTTGATAATTTGGTGCAGTGAGTTTCGTATAAGTTGAGTTGGCTGTACTTTAGGATTTTTTGTATATATTTTTAAGAGAGTTCATTATTTGATGTATAGATCTTGCATCTGGTTTTCAATAAATATAGTGGATTGGTTGGACACTTAGAGAGTTATTGGCGCTAAATAATATCTTGGCTTTATTTTAAAAAAAAGAGATTTTAGAAATTCCTAGTTTCTATTATTGATGATAATTCTTAAAGATTATATTTTTCTGCTGGTCTAGAGGTGTGAATGTAGTTATGAGAGAGGGGTTCACTCTCTACAGTTGTGTTGTTGGCTGAGTCACATGCCCTTCATGTGCATTTTCCGGATCAGGGCGTGACACTTAATGACTAGCATCAACATAATGACACCTTGTAATATGGTGCCAGAATCCAAGCCAAGAAACCTTGTTAGTAAAAGATATTATAAGTTCTAGAATTCCAACACATACCAGAAAGAAAGCCAGTTGGCAGGTAGAATTATCTCACTTTTTGGTCATGTAGTTTAATTTCATAAATCAAGAAGCAACCCTCCAAAATTCTACTTGCGTATGGAAGCATCTAAAAATGGGGAAAGATTAAAGAATTGTTATAGGAAATTGTATCAACTACAATGACATGATAATGCCAAATGGCCAGAGAGAAGGGTACCTTCAATGATAGGGCCCACCCTTGATTATCTGGACAATGTACACAGACAAGTGCAGATAGATGGCAAAAGTATGACAAAACCTAGTGCTCCTTCACTATGACAATATACAATGGTGCCAGAAGCCAAGAAAACCATGACAAGAAACGATATCCTGGTCATAAAAATTAGCCAACCTCTTTGTGGAGACAAATACTCATTCGCAAGCTCCTTCTATGACACCCCTCTAATATGGTGCCTAGATTCCAAGACGAGAAAACCATGTCGAGAAAATAATTTTGCCCTATATTTTGGAAAACCAACAGATTCCAGAAGTCCAGTTAGCAGGTGGAATTATCTCACTTTTGGTTAATGCAGTTTTTAAGTCCATAAAACCAAGAACCAAATTCTGGATTGCTATTATGATATGAAAGAATCTAAAAGATGGTGAAAGATGATAGAATAACTATAGGAAATGATATCAACTATAAGGCACATAAGGCCAAATAGAAGGTGGATCCCTTCAACGATACGGCCTTAATTTTCTAGACAATGTACACAAATGAGACAGCTGCTACAATAAACAACTAAGCGAACCTGCTGGTGATGTCTGCTTAATGTAAGTTTGCATAATAGTTATACCATCTAAATTAACAAATGTAATTGCTGCAAAAATTTAGTTCTCGAGAATCATAATGAGTGGTATACGCACACATACAGATACAATGACTATAACAAGAAGTGTGGTGATACCATAACATACCCGATGTACAACATCCCAATGATAGCAACCAAAATGACTAGAAGGACAAGCAATGCAAGCTGGGAACCAGTACCAACAACAGCTGAAAGAAGAACCAAGTTGCGAGGAGGCCGAAAAACATCCCCATGGACAAGCTTCCAACCAGACTCTTCACTCACATCTCTTTCCTAATAGAAATGCAAACACATTCATCAACATGTTGAGTGACTACAAGTCATAAATAACCCAATCAAAACCACTACTAGAAAATGGCAATCTCTTAGGCTCTGTTTGGCAAAGGGTTAATGAAGGGGTTAAGAGGGTTTAACCCCTCATTAAACCCCCAAACACCATTTTTTCTCAAAGGGCTTGTTAACCCGCACGTGAGGCATAACAGCAAGTTAACCCGTCAAATGATGGGTTAACAAATCCGCATGAGAAGGCGGAATAATTTACTCCGCCTCCTCAGATACTAGGGTCATAAGTGTAATTATGAAAAAGAAAAGATGATGGTGGTCGATAGTTGTTTATCTTATCCTTGGACTTGTAAAGTAGCTTTTTGATAGGATGATATAGTAGGTTGGAGTGGATTGTTGGAAGCTATTGACTGGATGAAGTTGGAAGTGAATTGTTGTAAGCCATTGATGGGATGATATACTTAGTCAGAAATTGGAAGGCTGAATTGCAAGGCTGAAACCTATTGATGCTTCATATTCTAGCTGAGTTTTGCTTACAATAATAAATTTAATCTATAGAAAATTGAATAGAACGGAAGTATGCATAAGTTAGTTAACATTAAATAGTTATAGAGAATTTACGGGGAAATGACGTTAATTTTTATTTTTTATTTTTTATTTTTTTACTCACATTTAATTTGAATTAGACTAATCTAAGACAAATTTAAATATGCTGGTAGATTTTATTTGACTCATGATATGCTAATAGTCCAAGATTTATTGTCTTGGTTGAGTAAACAGTTTTCTATTGAATTTACTTACTTGACACTAGATTAATCTGGTTTCTATTGATATTATTGATTAATAAAAAGTCTTTTAATTTTGTTATCCGATCATTATCTCTCTTTATCATTTATTTTATATGAAAATAATAAGTTATTTTTTACAAATGGAATGTAATCATTTTCTCTCTGTACAACCATAAATTATCATTTTTCTAATTTAAATTGATTTAAATCAGCCTTCTTGATAAACATTTATTTAAGTAATATAGAAATAACAATATTTTTATAAAAGTAATGCAGAACTAACAATATCTTTATAATTCATACAAATACACATCATAGTTGAATTTATCTTAATGTAAGAAAATATTAGCAAAATTTCCTACTTAACCCTTCTTCATTTGCCAAACACAAATAAGCTAACCTTTCATCTTATCTAATCCAAACGGAATTACATTAGTTTTAATTCCTCATGACGGGTTAACTTAGTTAATCATTCTCCTTAACCCTTCCCTCTTAACCCCTTGCCAAACAGCACCTTAGGTAAATGGTACAAGTAATATAAACAGTTAAAGGTTCTGTGTGATCACCAGAGTCTCGAGATCATCATCTTCCCGAGCATACTTGGCATAGTCATTTCTGAGAGTCCTCATCAATATCATAGACACCAGGCCAGTTAGGAAAATGACCATCATGAAAGAATTGAAGATGGAAAACCAGTGAATCTGCACAAATCAAAGCACATATTATTTTCATAGGATGTGTTAATCCTCTTATAAATATAGAAGCAATGATTGTAGTGCACACAGTGATAGCATGTAAAAGGAAGTTAGATTAAAATGAGAGGCTGAAAAATCAGAAAGAATTACATGTCAGCTTTTCCCAACTTGCAAAAAGCTGTCATACAGTTTAGCCCGATCATAAAGTGTGAAAAAACAACCTTTCGGAAGGAAAACCATACAATGGGATATAAAATAAGAGAAACTTAATTTTGAAGTTGAATTACCTGGTGCTCAAAGAAAGGGTAATCCAAGTAAACATCAAAACGACGTGCAAATGTTATATCTGTTGGCACCCATTTAACTGAGTAAGTCATGTCCAATTTCTTCCCAGCTTCCAAGAGTTTAGGACTTCCTTGAGTGAGATTGACATTAATGATCTGCTGGGCATGATGTTGCAGATAAGCATCCTTAGTTTTGTTAAAAATATATTACCAGGCTCATAGATTAACCAATCACCTGTTCTCCATTGTATTTAACGACAATACTCTTGTGTGTGAAAAGATAGTGCTTATTCTCATTGTTTTTGTCAGCCTCTCCAACAAACCCTGATTGATTACAGTACGCATAAGTGAGAGGTGTCTGATCATATTAGATAAGGAACAGAAGCACAAACAAATTTGAGATACTTACCCCAGAATGGCAGGTCATCTACATAATTGTGCCAAGCAAGGAGACAAAAGATGTCAGCCATAGCAATATAGGAAAACATCAAAACCGTGTTCTGCTAAACTAAAAGGTGAAAAGGAAGCCAAGGGAAGGACACATACCTATAAAGAATTCAAACCAATATGAGTTCTCTATTGCATCTTTAAACTGCTTCACTTTTTCAGCATCAAGTTCAATTGTACAAATAGAGGCCTTGTCAACATTGTCTGAAAGAATCATATTTATAAATACATTGTTCATCCATTAAATTCACAATGATGTGCTCCATAAAACCAGATTGTACTATCGAGCTAAGATCACTATAAAAATGATAATAATATAAAATATAAGGAAAGAAAAGTTTACACACTTTGGTATTTCAAGTCAATCTGGCTGTCAATCAGCTCATTTCCACCCAAAACCTCCCCAAGCCCACTCCATTTGTGTGTAGGGTTCTCAGATGGCTGGCAAAATGGGAGGTGGTAATAGTTGTATGTTTCTTGAGGATTATTGTATGGGCCAACCTTGTTTACCCAAAGTGTAATTGGGTCTCCAGCTTGGTACTGCATATTAACACCGCAATACATTGTCAGTGAAGATCTTTTTATAAATATAAACAAAGATAAGTTAGCAGTCACGCATGAGTGCATTCATCTAAGTAACACTAATTCTTCTCTGCAAAAGGTGCGCAAATACTATGTAGAGAATGCAGAGAGGGCTAAGATGATGCAATGCCTAAAGTAGAGTACAATCACCTAGGAATGAATTTGATTCCCACAAATATAGCTTATAAGAACAAAGATACATATGATTTCCAATCTAGGCTCATACATTGTAGTGTTTTCTATTTTATAAAAGCACAATCGCTTGCAACTAGTTCTCATGATAATTATGATGATAGATATGCTCTCAATCAAGACAAACAAACTATAAATGTCCACAATTTTCCAACATCGAGTTACAAAAATGTATATAAGAAGATTTCATGTGAATTGTTTCCTTTCACCAGAAAATTGGCATATGATTTATAGATTTTAGGGAGTTAAAAATATAAAATGGGTAAAGTAGAGCATGCAAATGAACGGTGAAATTTCAGGCTTCCTACACTTAGTATCCTCTAATTTATTCGGAAAAAATGTTCTGTGAATAAAAGATGTTTCAAAGGCTTTTTATATTGTTGAAAGTTTTAGTTTTGTTCAGAAAATTTTGACAAATCACATACAACAACAACATCATCAAAGCCTTTATTCTAAATGTTTGGAGTCGGCTACATGAATCCTATTCTTCCAATTTTGACAAATCACATAATAAAGAGAAATGAAAAAGACCAAAAGAGGAAAAGAGAAGGAGAAAACATTTGTGTCTCACTCATGGACACCTTGATTAATAGGAAAACTAAAGAAAGAAATTCGACATTTAGAGTTACCCTCATGACGCGCGCACAGATACCTGCAACAAAGTTTTTGTTCTCAAACCCCTTGACCTGCCAATTTAACTACATTATAATTTTCTCCTTAGTCCCTATCTTGGGTCATCTCTCGACTGAATTACATTTATGAGATCCTTTTTAATTGTATCCATCCATGTCCTTTAGGTCGTAGCTTCAGTCATTGTTGCTCTATTACTACAATCCCAGCACTTGTCTTAGAAATCAATACACTTTTTTGCCTCTGCTATGCTTTCCCTGAACATTCTCATTCGTTTTCTACTGAATTGTTAAGTGTGTGCTAGGATGCTTGGATCTGTAAGAAATTAATTGTTTGATATAGCGTCCTATTTTAGATCAATGTCGTGCATGTTCACTCTCGTTAAATTGAAATCCTAACATATTACATTAGAAGTGCTGGCTACCCAGTACTTAAGATAAAAGTAATCATTTCATCCTTCACTTTAAGATTTGTTCTAGATCATAAATCTAATTTGGAATTTTCGTTCACGATCTTGCATTGATGCAAGTATAAATTTTCAGAAAAGTGGATTCTCATTGGTATCATGTTCTCTTATTCCCTACATGATAGGTGGATACATCCAGATGTAGGACAGATCCACATGTGAATCTTGTAGAAGATTTGATGAAGATTTTGTTAAGGATTTTATTAGGATCTTAGTTTTTGGAAGGTTTTGATTTTATGTTATGTAAGCTTTTATTTAAGTTAGGATTTCTTTAGGATTTAGTTTTTATATTACTTTCTAATTTAGTTAGGATTTTAATTTGATTGCATCTTTTAAGTTGGTTAGGTTTTGATTTGATTAGGATTTTTATTTATTTCCAAATGTGCATTATTAGGTTTTATCTTCTATAAATAAGACTAGCAATCCTCTATGAAAAATAGACTATGATGAATAAGATGAAAAGTTCTCGAGATGTGAAATCTTTTGTCGAGCATGTGAATTGCTTATTGGGTGTGAAACCCTTAGGTGTAAAGCCTTTTCTCTAGTGGGATGTGAAGTCCTTAGGTGTGAGGCCTATTCTCTAGTTGGGGGCGAAGCCTATTTATCTCGACCCTCTCTTCTTTTTAGTTCTCTCGCATTCAGATCAGAGCCTCCGCCCGCTCCCTATCATTTGGTATCATAGCCGAAAGATCCATCTCCGTGTTCTTCCTCCACCAAAAAATGAAAAGAAAAAGAAGCAGTTCATAATCTCAAATCGTCATAAAAACCAAAGCCAGAGTCAAAGTAAGATTAAAAGTCTTCATGATCACATAAAAAAATGCCTATTATCCTTTCCTTAGCATTTTCAATGAGGACGTCAAATATAAAGAGGAGATTTGATGCAGGACAGACCCACATGTGAATATTGTAGGAGATTTTATGACGATTTTGTTAAGGATTTTATTAGGATCTTAGTTTTTAGGTAGGTTTTGATTTTATTTTATGTGATCTTTTGTTTAAGTTAGGATTTCTTTCTTTAGGATTTAGTTTTTATATTACTTTCTAACTTAGGATTTTTATTTGATTACATCATTTAAGTTTGTTAGATTTTGATTTGATTAGGATTTTTATTTACTTCCAAAAGTGGATTATTAGGTTTTATCTTCTATAAATAAGACTTGTAATCCTCCATGAGGAATAAAATGAAAAGTTCTTGAGATGTGTCATTTGTTGAGTATGTGAATTGTTTATTAGGTGTGAAACCCTTAGGTGTGACGCATATTCTCTAGTGCGGTGTGAAGCCTATTCTCTAGTTGGGTGTGATACCCTTAGGTGTGAAGCCTATTCATTCGTGGAGTGTGAAGTCTATTTATCTCGATCATTTCTTCTTTTTAGTTCTCTCTCATTCAAATAAGAGCCCTCCACCTGCGCCCCATCACATCCCCTTAAAGACTTTTTTTAAAGCTTCCCAAAAACCCTAATCTTCCGTTGCTTTCCCTCTCTTCCTCCTTTGCTACATGGTCATTATCGTCATTGTTGTAGCCATCACGACTAATAACATCAATAGTTCCACTAACACAAAAGACATCATTGTTATCCTCATCCTTCAACGTCATCCTCATTCCCACAACCAACTACCACTATTATTTTTCAAAACCACAGAACCAATACTGTCATCAACCACCATAGCTACCAATGACATGTTAATGCTGGTATTCCATTATCGTATATCGCTAACTATTAATTATGACACCAATACTGCAATGGCACTCCTAATGTTGTGGCCACCCTTGTCACAGTCCATCATCCATCATTTCCTCATTGCCATCATGATAGAACCATCACTCCAACTCCCACAATAATAGTTCACTACTGCCACCATCACCGTTATCCATCATTGTTTGTCATCTCGTCACCATGAACACCAATAATGTTGTTGCCGCTCATTTCACAATTTGCCACTTATTGTCGAGCCCCTTTCCCACCTCATTCTCTTCCTCACACTATAGAAGAACTAACATAGGAGAAGTATATATATGACAGTCATATTATTGGAAATCTTCACATACCAAAACAAAAATATATGTTTTGGAGATGATTTCATTAAACCAAACATGGTAATGCAACAATTTAGGAATTTGATACCAGGATACCAGATTTCTGAGAATGTGATTCCAAATGAGAATGTTACATTCCATGCACCAAACAAAGTCCTATAGGTTCCATGACATGTGTAGTTGTACCCAATTACCGGCACATTTTTTTCTCAAGTTATGCTTATATGGTTTAGCAACCATCAAAACTAATGAGTTACTTCTGTAAACACCCTACGGTAGTAAATCAACTATCATTCAAAGATCTTTAATTTGCCTTTCATCATTGTTAACGACAACTAAAACATGTACATAAAGTTACATGTTATGTCATTGCAGATCTTTTTTACGCTGCGTCCTAGTCAAAAATAAATCAACAGATAAGAAAACAAGCATCAAAAGCCACACAGAATAGGATTATAGGTCACATATGCAAGAACCGTGCTTAGCCCAAGTCCTAAACAATCCCGAGCTGTTTTCTATGTTTCTCATGCAACATTCTCCAAATTCCTTTAGAATGGGAAAGAGTTTGTATAGACGGGTAATTTAAGGAGGTTCAGTATAAGGAATCAAATTCATCATAGAGGCTAAGTGATGTAGACCGATGCGGGGGCTCTGATCCAAAAGTAGAAAGCTCTTGAGTGTATTCCCTTCAATGCTAATCCGGATCCAATCGAAAGGTAGGAGGCCCTAGACATTGTAAAGTTTGTTGGAAACTCGAATCTGAACGGGATCTAAAAGGAACGGGTAGATTTTTAAGTTTTTGACAGCTTTCATGAGCTGTGTAGTAAGGCCTTCACAAAGAGAGATTATAAATCATTGAGGGTCGATCGGAGAAGATCCGACAACGGCGATACTCGATTAGATCACAACTCATTGAGCCTCATCGAAGCTCAGGTACGGTTGGATCTAGTTGACGAAGAGGCACGAGGGGTCAGATATCGAGAAGGCGAATGAGGTGTAACGAAGGTACTATTCACATAGATGAATAGTACACGAGATATTGTTCTCTGGGGATACTTTTGAGAATTAGGGCTTTGATTGATTAGAGGACAAATATTTGAAGAGTAGTTAGAATCGAAGGCTGAGATTAAAGGGTACTTAATTAAAAGGCTTCACGCCATTTAGCAATTCACATGCTCAAGAGAATTCTCATAACTCAAATTTTTTTATTCATCAATCCTATCCCTTATAGTGGATTACAATTTTACAGAGAAGAATGAATCTATAAAACAAATCAATCTAAATAAAATCATATCCCAATAAAAGAGAAACAAAGACAAAATCTCTAACAAAATAAAATCTTAGAGATCCTTAAAAATCATAAATCAACTCTTAAGGAAATTTTATCTAAAATGGAGATTCTATCAAGTATTATTTAAAAATTAAAATAAAAAGATTATATTAAATCCTAAAACCATTTGATCAACGACCAAATATAGTCCTGCAACAAATCTCTCCTTTTTTGAGAAAATTCAACCTCAAGTTTTATAGTGAGAGAGTTATAATATGTAATTTAATCGGTGGAAAGTATTTCTTTGTGGGTTGCAAGATCTTCAAAAGAAGTCATAGAACTTGATATTGAGTTGGTAGTGAAGGGTTTAGGATAATAAAGTCAACAATCAAATTAGCTAGGATTGAGAGTTTGCACTGTATATTGATCTTACATTCCACTTCTAGGTTTGACTCGATTTCAAGATCTTGACTTAACTTAAGCTCAAGTTTTGGATCGACATGTGGCTCGATTCTAGTTTGGGCTCAAGTTATTGCTCTCCATTAGGTTCGAGCTTAAGCTCGAGCTCTAAATGAATTTTCTTCTTGGTTCCGCTTCTAGCTCAAGCTCTGAAACAACATTTTGATCTTGTTCTGTTTTTTCTCCTAGCTCAAGCTGATATTCTAATACCATATATTGTTCAGAATTTATTTTCAATTTTGGTTACTCTTTTTTAAGGATCACACTTAAACTAGATTTCTCTAGAAGTTCTTGCAGCTTGGCCAGGTGAAAATTCATTTTCTCAATTTGTGAGTTCATCCATGTTGAGGCTAAGGATCAGCTTGAATTTGCTCCGATACCAATTGATGTAGGTCAGGGCAGGGGCTCCGACATGAAAGTAGAAAGCTCTCGAATGTGATGCATTTGACAACAATCCGGATCCAATCAGAAAGTACGATGTTCTTGATATGTGAAATTTGGTGGGTACCCTAATCTGAACAGAATCTAAAATGAGGGGGTAGAGTTTTAAGTCTTCAATAACTTTTCAGAGTTGTATTGTAAGGCCTCAACAAAGAGAGATCATAACTCAAAAAAGGTCGATCGGAGGTCTAGCGACGACGATACTCGACTGGAACACAGTAACTCATTAGGGTTCTCAAAGCTCGGGCAATGATCGAATCTGGTTAACAATAGGCTTGGGGACTCGGATGTTGAAACAAGGGGACCCAAGTTACTGTTTACGCAGTTTAACAGTGCATAGGTTACTCTTCACCCGTGTACAATAACCTTTGGTGGGTTTCTTTTTTTTTGGATCTTTGAGGATTAAGGTTTTGAGGATTTGTGGATTTAAAAGTCGATATAAAGGAGGAGGTACGGGCCTTACAAAAAAGAGAGGGTTTCAAATAGATATTATGCTTCACACCCAAGCACCTCACACGCGAGGGCTTTATACCCAAAGAGGCAAATCACAAACCAACGAACATCTCACATGCTCAAGCAAGAATTCTGAATACTCAAATTTTTATTATTATCCCTCATAGAGGATTACAACTTTATTCTCTATGATTACAACTTTATTCATAGAGAAGACTTAATCTAGAAAGCAATCTAGAAAGCAAATCAAATCCTAACCAACTCAAATCCTAATAAAAGGGAAACAAAGATAAAATCTCTAACAAAATAAAATCTAGGAGATACTAAAAATTATAAATCAAATTCTAAGGAAATCTTATCTTAAAATGGAGATTACATTAAATATTATTAAAATAAAAAAGATTCTAGTAAATTCTAAAATCTTTTGATCAACAACCAAATATTGTCATGCATCACCAAGACAAATAGAAAATCCAAATGAAGTTGCAAATCGTAATCTTATAAACTTTTGTATTTTCAAAAATAAAGCATATAATTGATGTTTAATAAGTGGTTTTTGTGTTTAATAAGCGGTTATTTGTTTTTAATAAGTAATTTCTTGGTACATAACTACATGTTAGAAACTTAAAAGATGAAATACATTAGAAATATGCAATATTTATGTTTAATAAGTGGTTATTTGTGTTAAAAGTGATATTTAACAGATAATTAATAATTCATTGTGGATGTTTCTTTGTTGTTTGTGAATTACTAAATTATATATTATTTAATATTTAGGATTTATATGTTGGCTTTTTTTAACAGTGATATATATTTATGTCTAATAAGTAGTTATTGCTGTTATCAGTGATATTTAACAGATAACTAATCGCTCATAATTCATTGTGGATGATTCTTCGTTGTTTATGAATTACTGAATTATATAGTGTTTAGGATTTATATGCTGGTTTTTTGTAACGGTGATGCATAGATTATAGCATATATATTTGGTTTAACGGACATTAACAATGGATGATAGTGATTCATATATGATGTTTGTGTTTAAATGTGTAGGATATAATCGATCTGTATGTCATAATCAATGGCCTCTAATTCAAGCATGAGAGAGAGACCACAAAGCACTAATGAGGAGCAAATCCACAGGAAACCTCTGCGTTCTACTAACGTAGGATGGTATTACGAGAAGCTCGTGGAGAAGGGGTCTCATTTACTGTACAATGCAAAAAATGCAAGAAGATCATGAAGGAGTCAACCGGCTTAGACAACACATTGTCGGACTTCCAGGAGAAGTAAAGGGATGCACTCTTACAAGTGACGAGAACAAATGAGCCTGCCGACAAAACTTAGACGCAATCAAGAGGAAAAAGAGCGACAAGAAGAAGGCCGAATCTGAGATGAGACAAGAGGTCCATAGTTCAGAAGAGAGGGAGGAGGAAGCACCCGATCTAGCTAGTATTGGCTCGAAAAAGCCACGTGTCTCTGGTCCATTAGATTGTTGCAGATGGCAAAATGAAGCAAACCATGCTTAACGAGACTGAGAAGAGACAGTGGAGGAATTTGGCTCATGAAAAATTGAGTATGTGGGCATATGCAGCAAGGCTTCCTTTTCATGTATTTGATATGGAGGAGTTCGACCTCGCATGTGAGGCAATTGGAAGGTACGAGCGAGGATACAAGAGGCCTAGTCTATATCAGTTCAAGATTCCTCTTTTGAAGAAAGCATATGAGAAGGTTGAGGGAGGGTTGCAGAAGTAGTTGTGGGATGAGTATGGTTGCAGCATGCATACTGATGGATGGATTGACGGGAGGCGTAAGAGTGTGATAAACTTGTGCGTGCACTGCAAGAAGGGGGCGAGTTTCATCGAGTCTATCGAAGACTCAGAGCATACCCACACAGCAACCCACATCTACAAGTGGGTTGAAGATTGCAAAAGAGAGATCAGAGAGTCTCGTATAGTGCAAGTAGTTACCTAATGTTACAGAAGGCGCTAGGTGGACTAGGCGTTTGAGCCAACACCTAGCACCTAGACGTCTAGGTGTATGTCTAGGCGGCGCCTAGGCATTTGGTTGTTTCATCAATTATTTAATTATAATAATTGATTAAAAATATGTATTAAATTCATATAAATTTGCGCCAAAAAAAAGATAGCAATCTAAGATCCACAACAAACCATGCATACTTAAATAATAAATAGCCAAAATAATAACTAACAATGTTATAGGAAGCGCTAGAACGCGTAGGTGTTCGACCTGATGCCTAGAGCCTAGGAGATTTTATTTTTTTTAATTTTTTAATTACAATAATTGATAGTAAATGTCAATGTTGTAGAAAGCTTAGGTGGCGAATTTCTTTCTTTATTTAAGTGATGGTCGAGGAGGTTTTGCTGAAAGTCAGAGGCGGTAGTGGAGTTGTTCATATTTGGAGGTTAAAGGCGTTAGAAGGAGGTTAGACGACGTGGAGGCTGCAACACAGTGCAGTTCATATAAGCAGACAATACTCCCATATACACTCCCAAAACCTAGATGGGTGGCCTAGATACCGCCCAGGCGCTAGGCGCTAGTTAGGCGGCCTAGGTACCGCCTAGTCCTAGGCGTACATCTAGGCAGACTAGACGGAGGTTTTTTAAAACAGTGTAGTTATCGATAATGCAGATTCTAATATGGCTGCAAAGAGCATGTTGAAAGATGAGCGGCTGAATATATTTTGGACTCGTTGTAGTGTTCACACTATTGATTTAATGTTGGAGAATATTGGGAAGCTTCCAAGGCCGTGATCGAGAGGGTGAGAAATCTCATATTGTTTCTCTATGCGCATCATAGTACTCTTTCTTTAATGCGCAAGTTTACTAAGAGGAAGAAGCTTGTTCATCTAGAGGTCACAAGATTTGCCACTTTCTTCCTCAGCTTGAGTTGTCTTATGGAGAAAAGACCACAATTAGCTACTATGGTATCCTCACCTGAATGGGATGAGAACAGATGGGCCAAGACAGCAAAGGGGATAGCTACCAAGTCTATGATCTATTCGGATGTTTTCTAGAAGGATACACAATTGTCAATCAAAATTTATAATCCTCTTTTCAAGCTGTTGAGGATTGTCGATGCAAACAAGAGGCCTTCCATGGGTTTTGTTTATGATATGCTGGAGGATGCCAAGAATGAGATTAAATATGTTTGCAATAGGAAGGAGACTGTATATTGACCAGTTGTTGAGATTATTGAGAAGCATGCAACAGAGGCTAAACAGTCCACTACATTTGGTAGCTTACTTCTTGAAGCCCTATTACTACTATAGGGATAAGACGGCTCATGAGACTACATCTGCTAGGAGTGCTATTTACCATTGTCTTGATGTTTTCTTCCCAGGGATAGATGAGGTGTAGGACAAGATTGCACAAGAAGAAATGTTAAGGTACAAAAAGACAGAAGGGCTTATGGGAAGTGGATAGTCGACACTATACTATATGAGTTTCAACTATACAAATAATTTTGACCCAGGTATAACTAACATTTAAGTTTCTTGTATTAGTCAGTTAACATGCTAAATTAATTGTTAAACATATGCTTGTTTTAAATTAATAGCATACTGGTGGGATAGCTTTGGAGGAAATGTGTCTCATTTGAGGAAGATGGTCATAAAAATACTTAGTCTCACTATCAGTTTCTCGGGTTGTGAGCGAAACTGGAGTGTATTTAAGGGGGTAATGACTCTTTTTCTCATCTAATTAGTAACATGTCATGGTTTATTTTTTCTAATTGTATCTTCATTTGTAAAATATGCAGATATATACAAAAAAGAGGAACCGGTTAGACCCGAAGAGGCTAAATGATCTTGCATTTGTCCAGTTCAATAGAAAGATCATATAGAAAAGAGAAGGAAGAAGAAAGAATGGCAAAAGCAAAGATGTGCTTCTGGCTAATGATGATTCTAGAGCATTGCATTGGAAGGCAGGCAATGTTAAAGAGAGGGAGAATGAAGAAGAGATCTTTCGGTATAGCATGCTTTCATGGACGATTGTTGCAGAGGCTAGTAGGGCAAATGATGACCTGCATAGGAGCAGAAGGACACTTAGGCGACATGTTGCAAGGGCGAGGATAGAGCAGGAGGGCTCTTCTAGTGCAATGGTTGTTCACATGACTGATGGAGGGACTAATGATGATGATTTGGATGAGGATAATAATGATGATTTTGATGCTCCCTCTAAAGAAAAGTTGGATGCTAACATTCGTTGTGAGGATGATGAGGATTGAGAAAGACCGGATGTTTTGTTTTTAGTTTATGAACATTTAGTTTTAGTTTAACTATTTAATTTAACAACTTTTATTTGAGTAGCTAGTTGATTATGATGTATGGATTGAATGTTTTAAGTAGTCACCTAGTTATCGACTGTTCAATTACATGTTTGTTGGTATTTTTCTTAGTATATGTTCTATCTTTTACGAATTTTATTTATTTTAATGTATGTTAAATAATAAATATATGTTGAAAAATTAAAACAACGCATAATTCCGCATAATCCGATTAATCGATGCATAATCCGATTAGTCGTGACTCACTCCTGGACCGCATGCATAGTAAAACCGTGTTTTTGAACGTTGCTCATATACATAATATGGTATAAGTTATTAAATATTTGGGCTTGGTTAGTAGTTGTGGATCTTTGTATTTTTTTTGTAAAAGAGAGCTGAAGCAACTAGCTAGTTTACCAATTTACAGTATAATACAGTTTTATTGAATGGCTTAATATGTGTTATATTAATTAGTAGGCTTCTATTAATAATTGCTTATATTTATCTTTAGGGGTTTCTAGAGATCTCACGGAGGCATGACGAGTGGATTTGGTCTATCTTTTGGGATTATGGTAAGTGGTAAATTTATACATTGTACACTGTGTATTTTCTATCTGAAATTATATTATGTATATGTGGATTGTTCCATAAATGACTTATCATTTCATATGATTTGATCACGCATCATCTGGTGATTTGATGGTACTTCTTGTTTGGACAAGAAAATATTGAAGTTTTAAGTTTATGCATTATTTTTGGTGACAAACACATCTTTTTCAGATTAATATTAGGTTGAGATGCATATACATTTAAGTTTCATTATTAGGTGGCTTTTGGCATATTTCTACGAGTTGTTTGGCTATATGAATCTTATTTTAACTATTGAAAGTATATGAATTTCAAGTCAATATACTAGTATATGTAGGAAAATAAGTCACATTGGGCTCAATGTGTCTATGAGCTTTATTTTAGCGCTACAAGCCTAAATTTGGGTCTTACCGTCCTAACCACCGGCTTACTGATTATGGAAGTTGCCAAGTCAACTGGGGTATGAAGTGTTGACCACATTGAGATGTGGCATGCTTATTTTCCCATTTGCATAAAATATTATTTTGACTCGTTCCATCAAAAATGGTATAATGATTCATTGATTTGCTGGTAATATTTCTTTTGCGTATCAATCTGTTCATATTACTTTTAATTTATGATGATTTACATCTTTAGTTTTTGCTAAACCAGTGTACAATATGTAGATTCATCAACTTATTGAGCTCATTGTGTTTTATTCACCTTTTTCATAGACTCGGGTTTAGGTGGAGTTAGAGAGCCTTGCTAATTCATCGGGAAAATTGAGGCAAGTGATCTTTAATTATTTGGAGATTGCTATTCTTTCAGGTGAAAGATAGATAAACATATGATATTTGTTGGATCTTGGAAGATTTTATGATGATGAGATTTTCTTCTTTAAGTTGGCCTTTATTCAAATTGAGGAATTTTTACTTATCTAAGTTGGATTGATAAGGATCCTTAATTATGGAGGATGATTGTTGTTGGTTTTAATTCATATGATAAGTGGAAGTTTTGGTGGTTATTTTATAAATGTAGTTTTTTGGAGAAAATTTTAGCAGGTTTAGTCCAGCTCTAATATTCCTTCGAGGTCCAAAAATTGGGGTCGTGACAAAATGTGGCTTAAGCAACATGTGAACCTTTATTATCGCCCCCTTGACCATGCAAAAAAAAATATGGCAACATAGTTCTGCTTAACCAAAAATGAATATTTTAGTCCCCAATCAAGCATATTGACTTTGTTTTCCCCCTCGATGTCATCTAGCTTATACGCTAGCAAACTAATGTTACGTTGAAAGAGTTTAAGAGTTTGCAATTAAGACTTCCCTTTCATGTTGTCCTAGAGGCTTAACAGAACATTTAGTAAAAGGGAAAAAGAAAAAAAGAAAAAAAAACATTTTAACAGCGAAGCCCTGTAAAGTCCATTTCTGCGTTAAAGAAAACCATCGAGACGCTTTTATAGAATCATAAATCAAATTCAAACCTTTGCTACACTCTCAAAAGAGCAGTAATCAGACATATGCTAACAGTTACTAGTAACAATTGACTGAGCGACAGTTTGAAATGATGAGAATCAAATCCCGTGTACCAGTTAAACTCCAACTCTAGAAATCAGATTGCTCACTAAAATGATCGAGCCCTCTTGACTCTCTGCCTTTTACCTTACAATACAGCGACCATGAAGCATCAACGACCAAGTTCAATCATTTTTCTTACTTGTAATTCTTTCTTGCCATCAACCACAGTCTTAGAAATGCAAATGCCAGTGAAGGTGCACGATTTAATAGAGAAGCTTCTTAAAAATGAAAACTTTTGACATAATTCTCCACTAATACAACAAAAAGACTGGTCAAATTTAACAAATCTAACACTGCATTGATGTTATCATGTAGTAATATTCAAACCCTAACAACTCAAATTTTAACCAAAAAAGAGGAAGTATTCCAGATTCAACCCCGGATCTAATGAAGCAACTACCCAATCCAAACAAATTAAAGCTCGAGATCAAGATCCCATTATCGGATCAAGTAAATTAGTGTTAAAGCTCAGCGTACCTTGTGATCAGACTCCGAAGCGAAAGCGGCGACGAGGAAGAGGGAGAACGCGACGAGGGGGAGAGATCGGACGGTCGGAGTCATCGGGCCGTCGGATCTCGGACGGGGGAGAATTCAGGCCCGAACCAAATCTTTGCTTCGAGATTCGATCTCGTGAGGGGCGATGGTCGCTTGCTGTTTCCCTTTTGGATTTGAAATGAAACCCACAGCAGCTGCAGATTCTGCTCCTTCTCCCGCAAAGCGATGTTATTACAGATGCAACTGATTTAGGCTTAATTTCACTTTGGTACCCCAAAGTTTCACCAATGTTTTGCTTGGTAAATCAAATCTTTATTTTTGCCCACCTGATGCCCCAAATTTTCACCCAGTTTGAACTTAAATATGCCCAGTTTTTTTTTCGCTCATTTGATATCAAAGAATTTCAGAGATTTGAACTTGGGTACTCTCTATCGGGGAAGTACTTTTATTTTTCTGTTAAATTCAGGTCATGCATTTAGCACATGATCTCAGTTAGACTTTATACTCCTGTAGTTATTACAAACACCCTCAAAAATGGGTGGAAATTTTCAAACTCTTCAGTGGCACATATCTTTATGGATTTTCATAATAATTTTCTCAGGCGTTTCTAGGGCTTTTATAATGACTGCATGGGTATAAAAGTCTACATCAGATCACATGTTAAGCATGTAATCTCAATTTAACATAAAAATAAAACAGTCCCCACAACATCCAACATGTAAAAATAGACATTTCAATATCAAAGTTCAAAATGGATGGAACTTTGGCATATCAAATGGGCAAAAAAATGTAAGGTATCAAAGTTCAAAATTTATCAAGCATTGAGGTGCCAAAGTGAAATTAAGCCTTTGTTAAGGGTTTTTTACATATTGATCCCCTAAATCTTTCATTTAAAGAAATATTGTGCCATCCACACAACAATTTATCATGGGAACTTTAGAGTAACTTAATAGAAATTGAGGAACTAAATAACAATTTCCATGTTTGATTGACTAAATAGCAATTAAAAAATGCTAGAGACTAGTTTGAAAATATGGAAGATTTTCGTAACCAACATCTTTTATTTGTTTTTCGTAACGGGAGGAGTTTTGTAATATTAAGGTTGTTGTGGGGGTGCGAATCCAGGGTTTGTGTGTAGATCCGAATCCGATTGAGCACTGATTTTCTGGTCCTTGCCCAACGTGGTCGGGCAAGAGATCCCATGCGTTGTCTTTATTTTTTGGTCCCTGATTTGGATAACATGAGTGCATGTGCAATGAAGAGATTAGTATTGGATGGCACGAAACTCTTTAGAGTTGACTCTTGGTTTTAAATGCATAATAACTAATTAATTTTTATGTTTGTCCTTCTTATCTGTTATTGAATGAACAAATTTTCAAAATAAATCCATTTATAATTTTTTTTAAAAAATCGACTTATTCCCGTTTTAATTTCAAAAACCGACCCACTTTCTCGTCACGTCAGATTCGTGGCGAGAAAGTGGGTCGTTAGCGGTAAACAGGTGCTCCTAATTAGTCGGAGTTCGGAACCCTGACTAATTAGGGCCGCTTAACTTCGCGGCTGTTTACATAAAAGTTGGGGTTTATAACCCCGACTATTTAACAGAAGCCGTTCCCAAGAGCTAGTGCAAAATAGTTGGGGTTAAGAACCCCGACTATTGGACAGAAACCCCCAGATAGAGTAGGAGATAGAGTTCCAAAATAGTCGGGGTTTAGAACCCCGACTAATTGCTGCTAAGTTTCAAAATAGTGGGGGTTTAGAACCCCGACTATTTGCGGCCTGGTCCCCACACCTATATAAGCGTTCGACTCTCCACTCCCAAACCCTATTCGCCTGCTCCGCTCTCTCTCTCTCTCTCGTCCAGCCGACCTCCAAGCTCCATTTTTTCAGTTTTTTTGCTTGAAATTCTTAGAAGAAGTTCGTCTAAGATCCCTAGGTATTTTCTTCCTTCTCTCCTCGTTCTCTCCGATTTTATCATGCAATAAGCTAGGGTCAAGTCATAATTTCTGGGGTTTTAGAGTAAATTGATTGTCAATAACTATTTTTGAAGCATTGTTCATGAGCATATTCGCATCTTAATTGTTGAAATGAAACTTGAATTGTATTATATTCGCATTTATATGGTTGAAGATTTTTTTTAGGGGTTAGCAATTTTATTAGCAAGTTAAATTGGATTTAATTTGAAAATTCATTCGTAAATAATGTAATCTACTTTTGCATAGGTTGAACAATATGATTTTTATTGCTTGCTCTCACGGGGGAAAAATTAGCTATGGAGTGAATAATATGCCAATATACGTCGGAGGGGTCACAACGCCGTTAATGATCTCGGAATCATATAGTTATCTTGACTTGATTCATGAATTGCATCGGGTTACGGAAATTGATCCACGAGAGTACCAACTAAAAATAATATGCAATTGGCCCATAACTTTTGAAAGAACGTCTGCAGTTGAGATCTCAAATGACTATCATATGAGCATTTTGGTCCATTTGAGCAAGTCACAACCAACAGTTGAATTGTTTATTGAAAAGCTGCCGCATAGATCGTGCCAAATATTCAACCCGCCAGGAGAATTCTCACGCATGTTAGACTTAGGAGTTGAGTCTGATGGGTTCCTTTCTTATTCGGGTGAAGTGGACCGGACTCAATCTCAATATATGAGT
>JBAKGM010000412.1:6518271-6529232 GCA_037177215.1 Asparagus racemosus | reverse complement strand
TTTCAAATCAAATAGGTTCAAGAACTTGATGAGATTGCATCTATTGCACATGATGCCTTGAGGAGGACTACCGAGCCAGGGGCGAAGAACGCATTTGCTCGCATTATAGGAAAGATTCAAGCCGTTTTTAAAAGGACGCGTAATGCAAGACGTGATGGACGGGAGGAACGACATATATGCTACGAGCGTCGACGGGTCCGAAGACACACGAGAGCAGCCTCGGGTCGTGCACATGATGAAGTTGGAGGCTCACAACAGCATCCTGCCGGTTCTTCACAGTAGGTTCAAGTTTACACACAAGCGGATGATGAGATCATCCGAGCCAGAGACGAAGGTGGACGAGAAAGGGGGAGAGGAAGAAGATGGAGAGGGAGGGGTAGAGGACGAGGGAGAGGAAAGACAGTTTTAAGTATTTGTTAAATTTCCACTAATTTCATACAATGTTATAAAGATAGATTTGTTGATTATGTTTTTTGTTAATGATAGCTTAATTTCTGAGTAAGATTGATTGTGGATTGATAAAATCGTAGCACAGATAATTGTGAATATTGTGTGTTTGGCGATAGATTTGCAGCGAACTTGGGTGGGGGTGGAGGTGCATGTGACTCTGCTAAATAGTCGGGATTCTAAACCCCGACTATTTCGCACAGACAAGCTGCGGCCCTCGTCGGGGTGGTATTGGCTCTGATAAATAGTTGGGGTTCTAAACCCCGACTATTTCGCACACACAAGTTCCGGCCCACGTCGAGGTGGAACTGGCTCTGCTAAATAGTCAGGATTTTAAACCCCGATTATATGGATAGCCTCATCCCACAAAAGTCGGGGTTGCCAACCCCGACCTTTCATAGTGCAAATCAAGCGCAGCGGCCCTAATTAGTCGGGGTTCAGAACCCCGACTAATTAGGAGCCCCTGTTTACAGCTAACAACCCGCTTTCTCGCCACGAATTTGACGGGGCGAGAAAGTGGGTCGGTTTTTGAAATTAAAACGGGAATGAGTCAATTTTTTTAAAAAAAGTATAAATGGGTTTATTTTGAAAATTTGTTCGTTATTGAATTTGGATTCTCTAGAGTAAGATTTTGATAGTAAAGAGAGGGTCGTTTAGTTATCTAGTAATATCCGGTGTTGAATCAAAAAAATTTGTAAGGAGGGCACAGTACGACCATTGTACTATACATCAATCAAAATGTGAGCAAGTACAGCAATGTATAATAAAGTTTCATACGTATAACAAGGTGAAAAAACAACAAAGGATGGAGGACTTACAAAAAAATATTTTCATTTTTAATTGATTTTGACATATTCACTGATCATTGAATCAAAATGCTTCAATCATCTAAATGTTTTTTTTATCACATATTGATTGTAGCTTTTTCCCCACAAACACAAACTACAAAATGCAAACTCAGAACATTCTAGCAATCAACTCACTAGAAATGTTCGTATTCGACTTCAAACCCCAGAAAACGATAAAGAAGAAAGGAAAAGAAATGCTTTGTTTTGATTATGGAAGATATAATATTATATTAACTAATTTGTTAGTTGGGTCACTTGATTGTTCTCATCCATATGTCCATAGCTTAACTAGTTAGTCGCTTTCATCAAGTGGTTCGTGACTTGGTTTTGAAATTTTTGAAATTAATTTCTCCGTTCAAGAGTAAAGTAACAATGAGAGAGGCTAAAGGATTTCTTGCATGTATACCTCTCATATCACCCCTATTTGTAGATTAACCCCCCAAATTTGAAAACCATGAACCTTTTGCTTACAAAAGGAGAAAATTTTTTTTAAAAAAAGACCGTTTTATAAGAATAATTAGAAAAATCGACCATTTCATAAAATATTTAGCAAAATCGACCTATTTTTGGCTATGTCATCAAGGCTGGCCAAAAAGAGATCGATTTTGCAAAATATCATTTTTAAAACACACGAGACTAGTAGTCCCATGTAATTAGCGATGTTAATTACAAGATACTAATGCTTTTCTCATTCCTATTCCCCCTCCTCTACCTGCGCCCTCCCCCTCCGCTGCCACCCTCTGCCTCGCTCGCCACTCCTGCCGTCCTCACAAACTCCTCTAACAACCTCTCAACAACCACAAGCTCATCACAATCACTCCCAAAATACCCTCCAATACTCCAATTCTCCATCAATTACATCCACTAGGGCCATACAATTCCCTTCAAACAATGTCCACCGAAATTTTCCCCAAATTGTTGATTACCCCCAAATCGTTGTAGGCTTCTCCTCTTTGATTGTGGAATTGGGATCTAAAGGGGTATTTAGGGTTCAATCGACGGGTAGAATGGAGAAACTGGTGGACAGCGGAGGAGGAGAAAGCAGAGCAGAAGTGGTGAGCAAAGCGAAGGGTGCCATGGAGGCAGGGCGGGGGTACTAGAGGGGAACGGGGATGAGTGAAGCATTATGATCTTTTAAGGCGTCGCCTATTTATGGTTTGGATTTGAGGGTGCGGAGGAGGTCGATTCTTAATATTTTGTAACTAATGATCGCTAACTACACGGGACTACTAGTCCAGTGTATTTTAAAGATGATTTTGTAAAACCGACCTTTTTTGGCCACGTACCAAAAAAGAAGTCTATTTTGCTAATTATTATGTGAGACAATCGATTTTGCTAATATTTTTTAAAAAGTGGTCTTTTAAAAAAAAATTCTCCCTTAAAAAACTCTAAAATTCACATAACAGTCCTAAGAAAAAAGAAAGAAAAGTTGCAAAAACCCTTAAATCCAAAAATGACAAAAAAAACCTGAAAATTTTGAAATTGTAAAAAGTTCGAGAAAATTCTTAAAATTGAAAACATCCACTTTGTATTAAAAATTTACTAACAACCTCCTAAAAATTATAAATTATAAATAGCCCCATTTAAAATCCGAAAATTACAAGTAGCCCTTAAAAATAGAAAAATACAAAGAGCCTTTAAAAATCTAAAAATTATAAAAATCCTTCTAAAAATTCCAAAAATTACAAAAATCCATGAAAATCTGAAGTTGCAAAATCTCCTTGAAAAACCATAAAATTGCAAACATCACCTTAATATTAAAAAATTTACAAACATCCTCCTGAAAAAAATAAAAAATTATAGACGGACCACTGAACATGCAAAAGTTACAAACAAGTCCCTACAAAGCACAAAATTACAAATAGACACGTGCAATTTTTAAATCTTAAGGGAATGCTTACACCTTTAAGATTTTCTGGGACTTCTGATAGTTTCATATTTTTAGGAATTTTTTTGTGTTTTTTGGATTTTTAGGGGGCTCTTTATAATTTTTAAGTATTAAGGATATATTTAAAATTCCATATTTTAGGTGGTTTTGTAGTTTTCAAATTCTTTTGGGGCTTGTTTGTAATTCTCGGTATTTTAGGGTGCTTGTTGTAATTTTCAATTTGTAGGGCTATTTGGGATTTTCTTATTTTTAAGGACAAAAAGTCATAGTTTTCAAATTTGGGGGTTAAGTGCCAAAACTTTTATAGTTATTGGGGGTTTTATGTCAAAATCTACCAAGAGAATTTTGTCATTTGACCATAGATGAAGTAACAATGTTAATTTAGAGGGTTTTCTGTAAAGGTTTTTGGGAATTTATTGCTATTGTTAAAGTTTTTAGTTTACTACAAAATACGTACGTAATTGGGGGTACAGTATAATTTACCCTGATAAATAATACTCCCTTGTATACTAAATAACAGAAACTAAGAGGGAGTTATATGAAAAAATGCAGCGACACCTTTCGTCACAAACTCCTCTGAAACGAAACCTGCACGTACTCAGAAATGGCGATTTGCTTCCTTTCAGCGGAGGTAAGCAATCTCCGCTCGTACTAATGCACCAGTCGAATTTTTCCCCAAATCCAAAAGGTTAGAGTTTCTATTTTCATAGGCTTAATTTTTTCCCCCTTCTGATTTCTCTTCGAAATTGGACCACCGCCATTATTCTCATGTTATATTCTCTGATCATTACACGAATCTTACAATTGAATCCACGAATGTGACGATCTGTTTCATTTGGTAATGCTCTCACTCACTTCTTTTGTTTTGTTAAGAATTTCTAGGTTTAATCTTTGAAATATTAGCAAAAAAAGGCAAGAAAATCGATGGCTTTTGTGCGCACGAGGACAATCAATTAGAGAAATATTCGAAAACCTAAATTTTGATTGTGAGTATTTTCAGCTAGGGCATGTTTTGTTTCATTCAACTTCAAACCCTAGCCCTAGCCCACTTATTTGTTGGAGTTCTCTTATACTATATCGCTTACCTTTTCGACTCTTCAAGGTGAGACTTCGGTCATGCATTGCAACATGCAGCTGAACTCCTTGATCTTTTTGCCTTATCCATGTAACCAAAATAAGTTGAAAGGCTGCACATTGGCTTCTCAGATTTGGTATAACTTCAACTTTGTGTTTTTTTATTACATATTTTGATATTTAATACAAAAGCATGATTGAAAAATTATTTTCTGTAGCTTTTAGATTTCGTATAGTCATTAGCTTTGTGTTTGTTATCACATATTTTGGCATTGGTCGCGATATTTAGTGGAATCCTTCTCTTTTTGTCCAGGTGAGCATAACTGGCCTTAGCAAGGGTGAACCAATTGCATTTAAAAGGGTCAAGCTCCATGTTACCAAGTAAGGATCGAGGCTATGTAGCATTAAATTTTATTTATACGAGCAAAGTTTGTGCAATCAAATAAGTTAGAAATAAAAGAGTTGATGATCTTCAATTCAGTATGCTGAACTCTCACATTTTAGCTAATATGTAGGAATATGCTTAATTGTTTATGCACTTTGGTGAATCAACCATAACTGGTATTGAAGGGATTTTTAGCTTCTGACATTAACCCAAAGTTGATAAGATCTAACTCGAACCCAATTTTAAGGTTAGACGTCAATTTCTAGCTAATGCAACTATGTGCAAGCGATGACTTGCATTGTAGAAGCTAACATTAGAAACATTCACTAATGCAGCTGAAGAATATCCTTCCAAGTTCTTTTCGATTGAGTATGCTTTTAAAAGATAATCTGACACAAAAGAACCAAGTTTTTTTTATGATGTAAATTAAAAACTTACCCTAGTAACACTGAGGGCATTAGCCACTAGAAAGTTGGTTGAGCCTCCTTGATTAAGTTTTTAACTCTATGCATGCTTGGTTTGTCTCCCATTCGATTACTGATGCTAGTGGGAACTTCTACTTGGGACATTTTGATTGTGGTTCATGAAAAGATGATGGGTCTTTTAGGTAGTCTTACTAGGGGTCTCTAGGTGCACTCTCTATGGCTCTTGTGGATTAGAGTAAGAGATACATTCCTCCTCTGTTAGAGATACATTCCTCCTCTGTGATAACCGGTAACATGAGAGATGAGATAGAAGGACTAAGAAGAAGATCTATTTATTATATCTTGTATTTCCCCAGTATTCAAAACCTCTCATACAGTTTCTCCGGGATCAGACTAGGTTTTCCCAAGCATGCGTCTTTGGGTTATTTTTGCTTCTTTGTCTTCTTGTATGATTTGAGCTTTGGATTGTATAAAATTGGAGATTTTTGCATCGAGAAGATTTTTTAGACGATCATGGATTGGGTTATTGGGATTTGGGTGCACAAGATGAAGACTAGATTGAGTCTTTAGATGGAGGCATCATGAAGAAGGAAAAAGAGATGCGATAACACTCCTCGATCTTGTAGTTATTGGAAGGACTAATCTAGGTGTACTTCGAATAATAGATTGAGCAATATATCTTTAAAATAAGGTGATCATTGACAAAGATGCATTGAAAGCAACATATAAAGGATACAGACAAGAATGCAGGATATGCTATATGGAGTGGAATGGTGTCCAAATTTTCCAAGCAATGAAGTATGCAAATATAAAAATATGTTAGATTATTTCTACCAACACCAATAGTATAATTATGATAATAATAAATGGAGAATTTGTAGATGAATATAAGCATAGACAAATGACACATGAAAATGTGAGCATGCATGCAAATGTTTCTAACAATTAACAATGTAGAATATTTACATATCCTAAATAGGAAAAAATGGGTATGAGGTGACATCTAATTTTGGTAACTGAGCTACTAAAGAGTAGATTGGTGGGAACATCAATCCTATTGTTAGTGGACCTCACCATTCCTTTCTCTTGGTAACTCATTTTACTAAATAATGTGGCAGCTCATATCCGATTCACCCTTCTAAATATTGACATATTATATAAGCTTATAACTTTGAAATGTGCTATCTTGGCCCTTAGACTTTCATCTAATAGTTTTATCTAACCTAAATTGAAGCATTACTTGAACTAGATATAGTTTTATACAAACCATCATTGTATTACACAATTCTTTTTCTTAACATTGATTTCAATATCTACTAAAACGGATCAACATCTATAGATAAGTTAATTGGGTAAGTCAATTTAAATGTATGGTGAATGATATAAAGGTAAGAGTCGAATCATATCACATGTTATGAGATCTAGAATTAATTTGAATAAGCTTGTAATGCCAACTCTAAAGTGTAGAGAGCCTTAAATTTTGATCCAACCGCCCTAGGCTTTTAACATACTAAATGCAATTTTATAGCTCTGGGCTTTTCATCATTTCGAGCTTTTGAATCAGCCATGCTAAAATAGGCTACAGAGATGAGGCGTAAATGAATTTCAAAATGATTGGTGTATTTGTATGTCCTGAACTTAAAAGCTACTTTTTGTTTTTTAGGCTTTTATATTACTGGGTAGGGAAAGCCTTGGGTCGGTATTACAAGAGGGGAAATGTTACTTCCCATAAAGTCATGAGGAATTGTTGTCAACAATGACATTGGAAGCTGCTAATAGCGCTTTGTGTTTTCTTGCTTTGTTATTAAAACTCCATACACTAAGATTTTCCTTTAAAAACCTCTGTATACAGTGTTTGGTAAGCATTAGTACCTGGTTCGTGAGCTTTCAAGGTGCATCGAGACCTAGAAGTCAAAGCCTAGTGTTCGGTTATTAGCTTGCACATAGAAAGCCTGTAAGGAGCAGCAAGCTTGTCCTTCTGCCCTTCCATTCGCAAGGCTTGTGGAAAAAGAGGAAGACAATGGAAGATGTGATTTTAGTTGATGAAATATATAATCCTGTTCCTATTCAATTTGTGATATTCGGAACAAGAGCAGGGAGCCGTTGGTCTCACATCCTATCATCCCTATAAAGATTGTCCAAACACTGTGAGTTTGTCATGCATATATTCATATGACTTCATGGTAGGAGTATTTTTGTTGCGTTGGTAAGAAATCAAGCTATCACCATGAAACTAAAGTTTCCAACCCAATCAGTTAGACACCGTCAATTGATCAATCCCGGCCATTAGAATACTTGGACTTTTACCCCTGAAAATTCTTTCTTCGACTGACTCTGATTGCAGTCTGAGACCTGTTCATGGTGGCACAGCCAGCAGTTCTGTTGAAGCTTTGGTTTGAGTCATTGACAAGGCCAATGGCTAGCATTTGGTCATATTTTTCAGAATAAATGACAATGCTCATTGATGCACTGATCTTCGACCCATATCTGTATCAGTATACATTTGATATGATTCTCATGGATACTCATATGATTCTTTTAGGATTGTACTGGAAGGATCCAAGAAGTCTAGTTTGACTGTGTTATGATACAAGCTAGATTCATTTTAGGTTTTTTTTCTCATAATCACAGATCGCCTATGACTTTATAAATTACCCTGTATTGTATCGTAACTATATATATTTATACATTTACCGTCATAGTTGCTTATGATTAAGATAATATTCCACACTACATACAATGTCATATCGCTTAGTTTTCATATATATGAAGAATTTATATCCATGATTTTTTTACTTTGTATACTCATGTATACATATAGTGTAATAGCCAATACTCATAAGTCATAGTTGTAATAATGCAACTTAGACTGGAGTGCAGAAAACTTTGTTGTCTGTTGGCGTCTTCATATTTAGTTGCAAATTTCATACAATAACATGGAGGATGAACGCTATCAGATGGCATGCAGTTTCAGCTCAATGATATGAGTCACAAAGTCATAACTGGTTTTCCAAACGGGTTAGAAAAAATTAGGTAATTATAAAGAAGTGGAATCTGAGAAACTACTTTCTCTTCTTGTAGTTTTGGTTTAACCAGTATCGGTCTAGAGCTAAATTCACATGGAATCTGGCAGAGGTCCTTCCCACTACACCAAAGCACCGAAGTTGTGATGAGTGTTGAGGGTTATAATTAATACTCTAACATGTTCCTACAAGTTGGGCGTCCTTTTTGTGGGCCAAAACCTGGACTTAATGCAACAATATCAATTTTCTTAAAAATCCGCTTTAAGTTCGTGGCCGGTGGGAATTGAACCGGGTATCTTTGATGCCATGTCTGGATGTAGCTTGAATCCAAATGGAATCCAGAATGCAGTATGACCTTAGGTAAGCGGTTCTGGCTTGGGCAAAGTTTACGAATGAGCTGGGTTTGCAGCAGTGGCCCAATTGAAAAAAGAGTTCACGGGCTTCTTTGTTTAGCATTTGCTGTAAAGCGTTGGGCGATGGTTTCATTATTTTCTAAAGCTCGGTAGTGGGTGACAAACAAACGACTAAGGAACAGATTGGCCTAAAGTAACTGATGCTGGTGATCTAGGAACGGGTTCACTATGATGCACGCAAATAACATCTCTATGTCAAGCTCGTGGTGTACCTCAATGCTGTTTGGGCTCCTTGGGTACAAGTCAAGAAGAAATTTTGGCCCCCTTGCAACTGATTACGACCCTAGTGGGCTTGTACCCAGCGCTTTGGGTCCAGCTGCAGTCCACTGGACCTGTGGCTCATGATTATCTATTGGGTGAACTGACACTAGTTGATGTTCATGCTAGTAGTATTAGGCATATTTAAGCTAGGAGACTTGTTTTATGCTAAATAAGCTATCCGTAGCCTGTAATCCTTGTGACGGTAAACTTAAATTGATTAAACGTGATATACACAGCCCATCATGTACCTGTTTTCCAGGATCACGAAGGAACCCAAAAGAATTGGATTCAAGATTTCAAATTAATTCCAATGACAAATTTATAGTCCTTAAATCTCATTTCTTCTAGCTATCAAAAAAAATCTCATTTCTTCTAAAACAAAAATCTAAAACCTTACATATTAAGCCCTGCAGGAAAAGTTTCGTCTAAAGCCCGCTCTAATTATTTTTCTGAATGAAATGACGTGGAAATAGCCAGATAATTTCTTCTATGTAAATATTTGTTGCAGAAAAATTCTTCTAATAAAAATAGCTTCTCTTAGTATTATCTACAATTATTTAATCCAAAAGGATTCAGCGGCTAGATATATAGGTAATTAAATATGCATCTTGAGTCACTGGATTGAATTTGTCAAGCCTCATAGGATGTAGTGTTCAGTAAGGTTATTCCCTAAAATTCTACTGTCTTGTGGTGTTAATTTCTAAAGCATAGTTCTATAGGAGATTGGTTGGTATTTATGTACCACCAAAAAAAAAAAAAAAAGCAGAGAATACAAAATGGGAACTCGAATCTTCCTGAAGATGTTTGACTTATGTCTTTCTGCTAATAGATTATTTATTACTATTCTAGAGTATGATGGCAAGGACAGAATAAGTATCTTTATATGTTCGTAACAAATAGAATATCTATAAGGCTATAACTAGGGAGAAGCAGCAATTTTCCTTGGACACTGGGCTGTAGATGATTAAATAGATTACAAACTTGGAAGACAGGAAAAAAAAAAAAAAAAAAGAAAAGAAAAGAAAGGGGAAGTTTGATATGGTTGGCAATTTTTGAATATGCGGCAAGATAGTCAAAAACATAATACAATAAAATAAAAATAGAATCCACATGTCTCACTGTCATCCTTCCGTATAATAAAAGTATCAGACATTTAAAAGGATGTTGTTCCGACTGCAAGACACAAACAATAAACATTCATAAGTATGACATTTCTAGGTATGGAAATGGGATTATGAGCTAAAAGTGATACAATCGTTTGTGTTAAATTTATATTTTTTATTTGTTAGTTTAAAATCAATTTATAATTGCAAGTGACACAAGATTGTCCCCTCTAAACATGTTTGAATTGTCTGGTAACCATGTCATACTTTCATACTTTTAGTATTTGTAAGCTAGAAGTATCTCTGTTGTATTTTATACAATCCAAAATAATATATATTTCATGTTAGGTGATTTGGGTGAGGTAATGATTTTAAGTTGTTGAAACTTTCACCAACCTAACTATTTTATATAGGTAACTTTGTCACTTCTCTCTTGGTCGCTTGATCAGTGATGTATTGGTGAAGTATATGAAGCATTCACACCATGTCATCCATTTAAATAACACTGGTTGAATTTCTATGCAGGTTAGCACCATCACATATCTCCCATTTATATTGGCAGCCACATATCTATTTCCTCTTCATTAGATTTTGTGATGCTTGTTGGAATTTTGTTCATAAATCTGAGCTTAGGGCATGTAACCTTTAACAACAATATTTAGGTATACTTGTCAAAATTAATGAGAATATGTCTTCCCTCTGGACTGCAAATAATTATTGCAATACTAAAACTTTGATTCTTTTTCCTCTTTGAATACATGTAATTAGTTTCTAGGCTACGTAGTGCACGAGGTCATACCTGTGCCTGGAATGCTTGCACGTGTTGTACGTGATACACGTGTCACCAACACACATATCATACAATGGCACTTTTTTTTGTATACTCTTTCTATACGTGAAAATTTTCAATTTAGGATAGTAGATGAATGCTCTTTTGGCTAAATAGTCTCCATTTATTGTTCTGGTTCATTTAACAATGGTCCAACTTCAAGTTATTTACTTTCATTTATGTAACAAAATTACAAAACTATATCTTTGTCAAGGTAAACAATTAAGATGTTTTCTTGTACATTAAGTTTAGATGTGTTTATATA
>JBAKGM010000412.1:6498555-6512280 GCA_037177215.1 Asparagus racemosus | reverse complement strand
TTTGTTTGCTTCTCCCGCTAAATCTCACCTCATACGTATTATACTTCTATTTGTTTTGCCGTTGTTTCCTCCAACATCTACTACAAGCCTTTGAAATTAAGTGCCAATCTATCCTATGAAGAAAGATCGATGAAAATATTAGACACTAAGTCACAAGAATTGAGAAATAGAATCACCCTGCTTGTTAAAGTTTTGTGGAGTCATCACGAAACAAAAGAAGCAACTTGGGAAAAAGAAGAAGATATGCGGCAAAAATATAGATTTCTATTACTTCTCTAGGTAAAATTTTGAGGACGAAATTTTAATAAGGGTGGTAGGTGGTAGAATGTGATACTACATCTATATGCATTTATTTTTAACTATATTCCTTAGCTTATATAAATTTAACTAATGTAGTATTTGAGTTGCAAAGTATTATAAGACATACATATGCACATACAATTTTAGAAAAATAGATGGTCTAAGTGAAAATTTTTACATGAATGGTGACTAAGATACTAACGGGTAAATTGGTGAGAGTGTGTATTTGTGAAGAGTGCCACGTCTACCTACACTTGTCTACAACCTAGGGTACTAATTGTTAGCATCATGACAACTCACCGATGACCTACTTGGGTAAAAGTTTAGCTGGGCTTTGTTGTGTGAGGTGAAAGGCGGCAGTTAGCATATAAATAGGACAAATTTATGCAACTAATTCACACCAGGGAGTAAATAAATAAAAAAAATACTCTAGCTTGCTTGTAGTTACCTAAGGTGAGGTCATCCATATTATAGTCATTTCATGAACATGTGCAATGTCTTCCTTCCTCTTTATTTCTTTGTCCTTAGGTTTTTCTTTATGATAATCAAATGAGATTTCCATACCCTTTTAAGTTATTATAGCTCCACGCTCCATCTTTGCATGCTTTAATGGCTCCTAAAATGTAAGCAGATGAGTTCTTGCTATTAAAGAATTATTAAAATTATTATATTCTAGATGTAGCTCGATGCACCATCTGTGTATACTTCTAATGACTGCTAATATAAAAGCAAATAGGTTATTGCTATTAAATAATTCTTTTATTACGCTAACTAATTGTCTTATCTGTTCATAGATGAAGGGTTTAAAGTCTTGTTTTTATTTCTAAAATGAGAAAAATAATGTCTTATAACTATTACGAGACATTATTGTACTTATCACAGGGCATATACATGCATATTACATGCAACCTTAGTACCATACATATTTGATCGGTAACACTGAAAAGGAACCATCAGTATTAAGTGAGAGTATTGATTGATTGATCGATTGGCATATATCTAGATTATGCGAGGCTTATGCCTTAAATTGTTCCTGTTATTGTTATTGTTTTATATATGGATAGAGACAAAAGTCAAAATGGACACTGAGGAAATTGCATTGTATACACTGTTAATTACTTTCACAAGTAATTGAGTTTAAAGTTTTTCTATTACCAATGGTTCATCATTTTACTAAATTTTAGTACATAATATTTTGATGATCTCACTAGGCTAGTGTAGCTCACCCTTGTATTGATCTACCTTCAACAGATCAAGCTAAACTATAGAGAGAGTTCTACTGCAGAAAATGAGAGGAACATTTTATTGTAAATAGAGTTTGGGAAAGAAAAATCATGTCATGTAAAATATTTGTGAGCTAGCAATAAAAGAAAAGTTGGTAGTTTTGTACTGTATAACTTTAGTCTCACACTCTTATTTAGATCACGTATAATAACTCTAATTTTAAGGGGTGACATATTTAGTAATATATCATTATATTTATACTATTATTTTACTTATTTTATTATAATAACTCTAATTTTTAAGGGGTGACATGTGTCCTTTTTAGTTATTTTGACAATAAAGATGAATTATAATTTGGGGTTTTTATTTTTAACCCCATTTGTTTACTGCAATTTACCACAAAACCCAATCACTATAATTTACCTATTTGCTAAACACTGTATTATTAAAATAAATTATAATTTACTAAATTTACCAAACAATCTATATTATAATCTACCTAGATAATAATCCCTTTCGAAATTATAATCCAAGTAGACTATAATTCAAAGTTTCCAAACATGGTCTCAATCATTCGATAATCTATTCGCTAGGAAGAAATTCATAACCAATTAACTTTCTTTCCTTCTATTATCATCTTTCTCAAAACTTTTTGTTGTTAATCAATGAAACTTGGTCAAAATGCACCTGAACTATATTATATACAGAAATTTTCAGCGTGGGCTGCTTCGTTCTTTCGTTTGATAAAATATTCTCAAGTGGACGAGTAGCAACAACGGCAACATTATAGAATGCTCTTATGGAATAATGATAATTTTTTTATATTTATTTCAATACTAGTTTAAGATCTGATGGTTGTGCTTATTCTGATACTGTCTTCATGAATTCCATATTTATTTTTATTGTTTTCATTATTATAACTTATAAGTACTTATATTGATTTACTATGAATATATTAAAACACTTGCATGAGATATTTTCCTATGAGACTAATGAGATCTATATTTATGTGATCTGTTTTCATGAATTCAATATTTTTATTTTTACGAATTTTGTGTTTACACTAATTAAAATTTAACATTAAAATGCATGAACTAAGTTTTTTTAGCGATGATACTGCTGACCTATGCAATACGAGAGTATATTTTCTATCAAAACACCCCACTGTGACGGGGTGATTTGATCAATCCAGAGAGCAGTAATATATTGATATTGCCTTCCCGTTTCACATTTTGTTGTTCAAAACGCTATGCATCATGTGGAGTGTTCTATTGGGATCAACGGCCTCAACATGAGGCCTTGAAGAGTGTTTGACAATTTGAAAGAGGATTTGAAAATGTAAAATTATTTTTCTTTTTACTAATGGAAAAATGCATCTATGTCACTATACAAGTAAAAATAACATATTTCTTTACAAACAAACTATTTTAAAACATAATTATATTTCCTTAAAAAACGTAAAAATATTTTTAGGGATTTTTCCCCACATATTTTTGAAGTGATGGAAATAATACTCCTTTCTCATCATTTTTTTATTTGGATAACAATTGATAATATTGTTAGGAAGTAACTAATATATGTAGTTTCATGAGGACCATTGTTTGGAATACAATTGAAGTGGAAGATGTATGTAGTATACATCACACTGAAATTACGCCACCATCATATATTGTTTGGAATATAATTGAAGTAGAAGATGTATGTCGTATATAAATCACCACTGAAATTACCTCACCGTGATATATCTCACAATGGTGGACATTTTAATGATTATTTTTCAAAAAAAAAAAAAAAAAAAGAAGGAAATGTTGGACATGAGGATAAATGCGGCACATGGTAAAAAATCAAAATCACAAGTAATGTGTATTTATATCATGTAATTGATAGATTCAGTCTGAGCATTTTACAAACTAACTCTAATATGTGCATTTTTGTTTCTAGAATAACCCAATCAGTTGCATTTTCTATAACAAGATAGATGATTGCATGATCACTTTCTACAGACATGGCTGAAGCCATTAACTTAATTTCATTATCTATTAATTAAAATATAAGTAAACCGCATTATTGCTTATAAAATAGTTTATCTTTAAAAACAAAGAAGTCTTTTTTTTGGCTCCTCCTTTACTTCACGAGTTCCGTGCAAACAAACAAAACACTTCTTCGCTTCCAATCTACGCAGTCAAAAATGGTCGGCGTTTTTCCCTTCACCTTTCTACTCTCACCGCGGGTGACCGGAACTCGCTCGCCATCTCGCAGCGCAAGCGCAACTTCGTATCGAGGACCTCTCAGTCAAAAACTATTAAGAAAAGCGAAAATCAATTTTATCAGCATACTCTAATCCTTCTTCTCCTCCAAAGCTAGGGTTTCTATTTTCTCAACGTATTCTTCTTCAATTTTGAGCAACTAAGTTGAATTTGTGTGTGATTTTGTAGTTGTCATCTTTGTTGTGTTTCGTAGTAATTAAACATGAGGAATGCGAGATCTCATCATCATCATCATCATCATCAAAGGTACGGCCAGCAAGCATCTTTTCCTGCTGGAAGTTCGAGGGACCTAGGGCACCGAAACAATCGGCTCCCCAATTTCATACCTGATAACTTCAGCTCGCTTGATCAGGTTCTTGATTTTGACTGTGAATCTTGATTTGATTTGATGCTTGCGATCGAAATGCTGCTTGTTAATTGATTTGGTGAATGAATTATTTTGGTGATGCTTTGCATAGCTGAGGTTGCAATTTATATGTCGTTATCGAAATTTCGAAATAGTGATGTTCAAGGGATTACAGACTTTGATAAAGTGAAATTAATGTTCGTTGCAATCCTCGCATGTCATCTGACACTTGTTGAATATACTTGGACCGTCTTTGGCAAACCACAATAGAGAAAATTGAGAAACTCGTCTTTCCTGTAAAATTATGAAGAAAAAGATGTCTCTATGAAACGAATTAGAATGGTGATGCAAATTTTGCAGATTAAGGATAGCTCAGGGCCATCCCCTTGGACTCGGTTACCCGGACCCAACCGCGATCCTCTAAAAAGTAGGATAGTGGTAGGCCTTTAAGGTCTACCAACATTTTATTCAGTTTTGTGGTTCGGGTCTGGTCCGGAGCCGAGATTCTACCCAATTCTGGTATCTGGCCTGGTCTCTTCCATTTGAAAACCCTCTCAAGGCCCTGCTCTAAGGGCTCAAACCAATCAAAATTTTCATTGGTTTTGTAACTAACCTAGCAACCTAACCGAACTCTTCTGTAGGAGTATGATCTAGATTGGCAAGCATCTATTAGTTCTAATGTACTCAAGAATTAATACTCAAGCACTTTTGAGGGAGGAATTGTAGGAAAATATTGTAAACAAGTGTGCTTGAGAAACATTGGTACTAAGATAGCTTGAAGGTAAACTCTGGAGAAGTTCTTGCTCAGTCATTTAACTGCTATTTCAATTGTGCAACATAGCAAGTTTCGAACTTTCCTTGACGACTGTGGATCTTCCTTGTTGGTGATTGTTGGATGTAACTCTCCACCAACCTAGTAACCACATGATATTGTCAACTAAAGTTTGTTATGCGCCACCTCCAACCAAATACTTGTTTTATCCTAAGCTCTTGATGATGTGTCTCAACATCTTGATTAATGCATTCATATACATAATCAATTAAGATATGAATAAAAGTTTAACTCCAAATATTTTACATGGTATCAAAGCCGTAAATCCATCCCGCTTTCAACATAGATGGAACCCATTTAAACAAACTCAATCCCAAACAAAACCATTGTTGCTCGCTGTCTTGGCAACATCGATGCTATCTACAGCCTGAAACCTCCCTCAACTAGTCTTTCCATTCGTGAATGGCACCAGCAACTCTAACAACCTGCTCAGCTAGCCTCTCTTATGTCTTTGTGTGTGCGATCTACACAATTTTCAGCATATTGGGAGGATTTTGGGTTAATTTGGTTAAAGGAAATGAGATGGACCAACATGTTCATACCCCATTCTAATCACCTTCTTCGCTGAGAGGTCCTGAAAAACACAATAGTTTAGATTAAATGGGATAGAACAATAAAGATTAGGTTAATTTTTTACGAATAGTAAATTGAACTTGAATGATGGAATATAATAACATTTTTAGGAGAAATTTGTGAAGAAAGTTTGGTGGAACCAATACATGATAAAGAAGTTGCACTCCTATCATGAAGAATAACAAAGGGGAAAGCTGGAGGTGGAGGATATAAGGACTATAGCATATTAGGCTCATAAACCATATGGTCAGTAATCTGATGTCTATATCCAAGAGGTAGAATGTATTGCAGAGGAAATAAAACAATTCAAAGTACTTGCTAAACGAGTCATGTACAATAACGACCATTTTACGTCATTCAATAGGGAAGAAGTCATGGTTAGGATCAGATTCAAAATTCGGATTGTGGATATCTAATTCAAGTTGGTCGGATATGAAGAGGAGAGGGGCAGCAAGCGACAAAGTTCGCAGTGCTACCAATAAAGATATGGCTGCTATATATTGAGGGTGTGATTGACTCCCAAGATATTTTTAGTGATATTTTACGAGCAAAACAAATCATGGCCACAATCTTGACCAAAAATTATGGAGAAATCTCAGCCACAAGCAAGGAGCTGAGGACTAGGTAATCCACCTAGTTGAGATGGAGCAGACACGAAGTTTGATCTAAAGTTGAGATGAAGCAACAAACTAATTTAGATGAAGGAGCAAACAGCTAGATATTATTTGTAAAAGATAATTGTAACAAGAGTCAAATTTGCTTAAAAGTCCGCAAGTGTAAAGAATGATGTAGATCAGATGCCTGAAGGCAAAAGTGAAGTCAGCCGAACAAGTCATTTGTAGTTGTCTCTGAACTAACAAAAGGTAGGCTAAATCTTTTGGGACCGAGTTTGTTTAGATGGGTGCCATATATATTGGAAGAGGGATGAATCTACCGTTCTGATACTTTTGTTCATATCTCAAGTAGTTTATGTTAGAATGAATAATCAAGAGGTTAGGATACATCATCAAGAGGTTAGGATATAATAGTATTTAGTTGGAGTCAGTAAAGCATAACAAACTTCAGTGAGAAAATCGTCATGTTGCTAGGTTGTTTACATCTAATAGTGCTTGACTCTAATTAGGTAAAATAATCTATTATAATTGCATGATTAATGATGAAGACAACCTAGGATGGATGGACAGAGGCACAAGAGATAGGAATGACATTTACATGATGACTTGTATGTATGGACAAAAATATGATATCGAGATGTTTAATTTTAGTAGAATAAAATAAAATATAGACTTAATGGCAAGGTTGTGGATAGTGGATAGCGTCGCGTAGCGGTTGGGCACCGCTAAGGCTATGTTGGGTTGTAGCGGCAAAAAGCGCAAAGTCAAAGAGCGGTCTAGTCTAAATATCGATAAATATTATAAAAATAAGAAAAATTTAAGAAAAATATAAAAATTCTACAAATGCATATTTGATAATTTGTAGAGATCCTAAGTAAAAAATAGACGTGTAACAATCACATAATTTTAACAAAATATTGTACAAATTAAAAAGACGTACCTGTTTATCAAAATGACCGTTACTTGTCTCATTCTTTCAGCTTTCAAGTTCCTCTTATAAAAAATTCTCAACAATAGAAAAACATTGATTAATAGCAACAAAATTAAGTATTAAATATTCTAAAGGTGGCATAAAAAGGGAATTTTCAAGCATAAATGAGCAAAGCAAGATAATGTCATAATAGATAATAAGATTCTATAGATCCTAAGCAAGCAGTAAATATCAAACTCCAACACATGTCCAAACTCCAGACTCTAAAAGTTTAAATCCAAACAAAATAAAAGACAAACGTCTCAAAAGTGAAGTCTGAAATCGAGTAATAAGTGAGGGGTTGGAGCGAAGATAATATCATAATAGATAATCGAGTATTAGTTGGTGGAGACAACGAAGTTGACGAGGAGTTAGAGCAGAGGAAATGGCGGAGTTGAGGAGTTGCAGCGGAGGAGGTAGTGGAGTTGTAGCAAAGGAAGCGGTAGAAGCGGCGAAGTTGGTGGAGGGATGCGGCGGAGCTGGTGGAGAGAGGTAGGGGAACCGGAGAGGAGAGTTAGGCTTAGGATATTGAGCGGAGAGGGGATATCTAGAGAAATGAATCGGGTATTAAGTGAAGAGGAGAGTCAGGGTCGCGTTCGAGTAGATTTTGGGTCAAGTTTTTAAAATGTCGGCTTATCGAAAATGCTCTTTTAATTGCTCAAAAGCACTTTCAACCGCTATTTAGCGCTTTTGCACGCGTTTTGCCACTATTTTGAGTAAATAGCGGTTTGGCCACTTTTTTGTACCCGCTATTGATGAAGTCGTTGCGGGAGGGTGCCGCAACCGTAATTGTGGCCGCAATTGTGGCGCAATTGGCCGTAATTTATAACAATGCTTAATGGTTTAAATCCATATGTTGAATCAAGTAACTTAAAAAAAAAAAGAAATTCCGATTAGGTAATTCACGTGATGCAAAATTGTATAGCCCAAACACAACAAAATAAAATAATCAATGAAAACTAAACAAAGAATTATCCGAAAGTCTAATCCAATACCTCATCAAGTACAAGTGTATATAGCTCTCACGTGTTTGTGAAATGTTTATATCTTTTAACCTAGTATCCTTCATGCATAAGGATACTGTTTTATATGTTCGTTTAGACATGGCTGGATTGTGCCCGTTACACATGGCTTGATTGTGCTCAACATTTGAATTTTATCATTTCTTAAGAAGTCAACATGTTTGTGACGTGATAGGATCATGTCAGACTTTGTTTGAAGTGCTCGTGCTTCATAGGAAACATGCAGTATGCAGGAGCAGGTTGAAGATGACAGTGTTGGTTTATTATTTATATGATTCAAAAAGACGAAAGGAGAACAAAAAAGGTTGAAGATGACAATGTAGTCTCAACTCTCAAATTCCTTAGTTACGAGAGAGACATATGAGTTTTTTAGAGGCTACTCCTTGTAACAATTTCTCTTTCATCTATCTTTTGCAATAATGGATCCATCTCCCCTACTTTTTAGTCATTGTAGTAATATATTCCTAATATAAATTACGTTCTGTGTGCGCTTATGATTAGCAAAAAATAATTAATTGTTCCATACAAGTGTATCTGTTCTGAAATTCCCAATTGTTGGGAATTTCTCCTTGCAAGTTGGAATATCTGATTTCAGTACATTGAGTTTTGACCACAGAAATCATTTCTTCCCATTTTCAGGTAATTTCGGCACTAAGGGAATCTGGCCTTGAGTCATCGAATTTAATTCTTGGGATTGACTTTACCAAAAGCAATGAATGGTCAGGTGAATGTTCTTTCTAATCCAAACTCCAAAGATAAGTAACATTACGTTTCCTTTTCTGTCTTTCATGGTACTTTGAGGTTAGTAACAAAGGTTTTAATGAATTCAGGCAGGTACTCATTTCATAGGAGGTCTCTCCATGCTATTGGTGACACACCTAACCCCTATGAGCAAGCAATTTCAATTATTGGGCGCACATTGTCTCCTTTTGACGAGGATAATCTGATACCGTGTTTTGGATTTGGGGATTGTCAGTATCATTGTTTTCGTATTCTTTCATATGTTTTGGGAGCTTATTTTTGCAATTTCTACTATTCTGCATCTTACCTAACTGCATTTCCTTGGTAGCCTCTACACGTGATCAATACGCCTTCAGCTTTTTTGCGGATCATCGCCCTTGTCATGGTTTTGAGGAGGTTCTTTCACGATATAAAGAGATTGTTCCACATCTGCATCTTTCAGGTTACTGGATTTGCTCTAGTATACACTACAAGGAATGTGCATATCAAATTTATTTTGCTTTGTTCACTAGTTCGTGATTGTTATCTAAGTATCTATTGGATCACAATATAACATCTTATAAATTATTCTAAGAGAATACTATGTCACCATGGTAGGCTGGAAAAGTTATCAGCTTGAATTGTTTTTGTCATTAAGCTATATTATTTATCCAGAAATTTGATGGTTAATTGCAATAGATTGTTCAGTACTTGAGAATTTTACATCTACCTCTTTGCCATCATATAGAATGATTGAGCAATACTGGTAGTTGATAACAGATACACTTCCCAGTATCTGGATGTGGAGTTCTTTTTGAGAACGATATTCACGTCTAAATGGACAACTTATCCCTTTAAATTTCAGGACTAGTTTATTTTAATCTAATTTTATTTCCTGCCATGCAATGTACAAGTATCGAGCACAACTTTTAACAATTATATGGGCTTTATTTTGTGAACCAGGTTTGCTTCACTGAACTTTGAGAAATGCAACACCATCAAAGCAAATAATAAAATCTATAGATAAAATTATCATGGAAAGGGAACTAATGTTACTATGTTCGTGAATGCAGCAATTCTATTGAGCCTTATCAGAATACTTTTAACAGAGTACGCAAGATGAGATATAAAGTAGACGAAATAACTTATCATTGCAATATTACATAAAAGATTGTCATGGGATTGAAGGAATTAGGATGATAAAAGATGGAGATAAAAGAACTTATCATTACATATAAGATTGTCAAGGGATTGAAGGAATTAGGGGGATAGAGGATGCTGTTATTTCAGTATTATTAGACTAACCACAATGGTCCCACAACTCATATTGTTCCTTGAAAAACAAACATTTTCTCTAACAAACTACTTTAGGACATGATAGCTAGCAGTTAAAGTCATAGACTCGTACGCATTCACAGAATCCACTGTGGCAAATATTAACTCCAGGATGTTTTGGTTGAATGTCAAATTTGACAAAGAGAAGAAGATTTGACGAGTCCAGAGGGGTTAACAGAGAAAATTGATCCCTCAATTAATATCAATAACCATTATTAATCATTTGAAAGTTTTGAGGTATTTTTCCTATCTTCAGACAGGTTATAACTGCATTTTGACTATTACACCACAGAAGTCAGTCTGATGGCTGTATATTTTCTGTGTAGACTAAAGTTCAGATCGTCCAATGTTACCATATTACTTTGAGAGCAAATTCAATTCTTTGGTCTCTCATGTGTCATTTAGTTTGTAAGCATGTTGCATACCTTAGAATGAGACCAGATTCTGACCTTGATGTTAGATCATTTAAACTGACATCTAAATGCTTGAGCCTTGACATGAGATGGTATAGGTCTTTTCTGCACAAACCAGCAAGTTACTGAGATATTTGGAATTCAAAATGCTTAATTTTGTATATGTGTTCATGTATAAAACCAAGTTTCCTTTAATGGTACTAATACTACTTTGGTTCGTAACATATCTAGCTTTCTACTCATTCTTCTATTCAAGGATATCATCCTCAGTAGGCACTACCATATACACAAGCTTACAGGATCATTAATGTTATTTAGTTTGTTAACTTTTGAACCAGTTTTGTTATCCTCCCAAGTATCTTAGAGCATTTAATCATTCTCTTCTAATTATTTTGCAGGTCCTACTTCACTTGCTCCAGTAATTAATGCTTCTATTGATATTGTTGCGAGGAGTAATGGACAATACCATGTCCTTGTCATTATTGCTGATGGACAGGTTAAGATTTTTGACTTATAAAAAAGTGTTTCTATTGACATATCATATTAATTTAGTTCACTTAGATGGCATCTTTAGGTCACTAGGAATCCAGATGTACCACGCGGAAGTCTGAGTCCACAAGAACATGCAACCATAGATGCTATAGTTTGTGCCAGGTACTCAATTCAGTATTTTCATTACGCTAGTTTCTTGCTACGTTCTTCTGAAGCACTTTCACCATTCAGCTATTATCCTCTTTCAATCATTATGGTTGGTGTGGGTGATGGACCATGGGACGCAATGCAGCAGTTTGATGATTGCATTCCTCAACGGGAGTTTGATAACTTTCAGGTAATAACACTTGCAATTGTGTTTTCTTTGACCTCTTTTCCTACTATTACCTAATACTTATTCTTTTTTCTGGCGAGAAACTGTTTCGTAAACTTTCAGTGCACTTTAAAGATCATAGACTGCCTTTTCGTAAAATGCTTAGTAGTTTAAACCATGTTGGAAGCCAATGTAATAGACAATATGGATGTCTTAACCTTCTTCATAAACCCCTTCTTAACTTTCTTCATAAACCTTCTTCAGTGCACTTTAAAGATCATAGACGCCCTTTTTGTAAAAAGCTTAGTAGTTTAAACCATGTTGGAAGCCAATATATATATATACACAATAATGCTGATGTCTCAACCTTCTCCAAACCCCTTCTTAACTTTCTTCATAAACCTTCTTCAGTGCACTTTAAAGATCATAGATGCCCTTTTTGTAAAAAGCTTAGTAGTTTAAACCATGTTGGAAGCCAATATATATAAAATAATGCTGATGTCTTAACCTTCTTCATAATCCCCATCAAGTATGCATCTCGTGACAAGTCTGATATAGAAAATAAAGGAAGGACTTGTCTTTATGATGGAGTATATAGTAAAATTTGTACTTCCTTTCTGTATGACATAGAAGGACCCATTGAACAATGGTGAAGGACAAGATAAAATTTCCATATGAGGCGGTGGTTAAGCTGTGTCATACAGAAACTAATTTGTGGAAAAATATGAGTGCATGTAACATGCTTCTTTAAAACATGATTTGGTAACAAAGACAACCTTCATACATGAAGCACCATGTGGATAGTTGGCTAGCAATGTCTATGGACTATCAAGCATTAAAAAAACAGCAACCCTTCACATGGGTCTGTACGCCCATGTAGGCCTGGATAAATGTAGTCGAAGCGTTTCCCAGTTAGAGCAAGCTAAGTCTCTGCTTTTGAAGAATGAAGAAACCCCATCACCATTCTTTTTAGTATCCATATTGCACCTATTCTCTGCATAGACCTTCTATGGAAACACCTACTATATATTATTGTTACGTCAGTATTTAATCCTATTGGAATGGAGGATTTTCCTCCATGATAATAATCCATGCTCGGTTTAGAAGCCAGGCCCAGCTTTTTGAATGCTTAAAAAATTTTAATGCTTGTGCAGTTTGTAAACTTCACCAAGGTCATGTCTTCAAATATGGATGTGAAGAAAAAGGAGGCAGCTTTTGCACTTGCTGCTCTCATGGAGATTCCCTTTCAGTATAGAGCCACCCAAGGCCTTAGACCTATGGAGTACGCCATATTTTACATTTTTATTTAATCTCATCAGTAATTTGAGGATTAATTAGTAAATAATCTTTGATGGACCTCAGTAAGCAAAGGGAAATAGCAGGTGCACCAAAGGTTCTTCCTCCTCCACGAGAAGTAATTGAACGGGATAATCAAGCAGCAATATCACATCCTCCGGCATCAAGTTCTGAATCAGCAGAGTATAATATTCCCACGGAGCAGGTATAATCTCATTCTCTTGAACATCTTTGCATTTGAGGTTTTGTCCGGTGATTAACATGAGCTTATTATTTTTCTTGCTTTTCAGGCCTGCCCTATTTGCTTCACCAATCCACGGAATATGGCATTTGGATGTGGGCATTTGGTAAGTTTTCTTCAACTTTTTCTTGCAGTAAAATTCCATATTTTACAGTGAGTAAATGATTATCTCATCGGCGTCTGGACATGAGGTTATGTTTAGATATTTGGTATTCCATTCTCAGGGTAAGAACTTAGGTGGTATTTGGTTCTAGTTCTTTTATATATTTCTTTATGTTTTCTTTCCTCTCGAGACTTTTGTGTTTTGTTAAGCACGTGCTTATGGAACAGCGGAAGTACTTTTACCTCCAAAAAAAGAAAGAGAGAAAAGAAAAGAAAACGGCTGCTTGTTATATATAACTGATATCCAATGGCCTCTAGGATGCTTTGGAACTATCATCACTAAGGATGATCTTACAGATGATTGGTTAACTGATTGTGGAAATTGTTTCACTTTAGATGATCCATTCTTTGCGTATTTTCAGCATGCATTTGAAAGTCATCTTAAATTCATAACCATGTTCTCAGGGGAAAAAAATGCATCCTTGGAAAAAAATGACTGGTATTAGAAGAAAAATGCCGAACTTCTTTCTGTGACTGCAAGTACACTCCAGCATATAATTACATATACAACCAACACTTTATCATATAAGGGGGTGTTTGGTTCACCACTTTTGGGAAAAGTTTTTGGAAAATGACAATTTCGTAAATAAAAGTTTTCCTATAAT